>JAKUCV010003264.1:0-47638 GCA_028386065.3 Turnera subulata | reverse complement strand
AATTCCGAAACCCGAAAAATACCAACTTAATTCCGAAAAATCCACGGGAAAATCACGAGCGCGGGAAAACACTCGGATTCGAAAAACGACTCCCGATTTACCTTGAATTAATTACCCAAGATTAATTCAACAGTAAATCACGGTAAATAGACTTTTACAGTCCGGTAAAAATCCAAAATTTTTACCCGGGCTGTTACATCCCAAGCATAGACATGCTTATCGCAAGTAACCCAAATCATGACCACCACAAAACAGTCTTAAACCATCGAGTCGTATCACTACTTATCACGTGACAATTATATCATCATCATCTAAAACCAAATCTCAGGGATCGACATCCCTAACCAAAACACCGGGATACACATCCCTATCCAAAACCGAGGATCGACATCCTAATCACATTTTATTATTTAATCCATTATTCTTATACCAAAAAGACACAGAGGTAGACATCCAAAATTCAATGCACGGGGATAAACATCCCAAAAACAATCAAGACACTGGGATAAACATCCCGAATCAAACCATAGCAAATGCAACACTCAACAGTGCAACAATCATCAAACACAACAACCGAGTAATACAAGCACATATCAAAGGAAATCCATCCTCACCTTAGCCGATTACTCAACTCTGAAAACATCAATCGGTCCAAAATCGGTTCTACAGGAGCTGCTTGATGCCAGCTCCTATATAACAAATAACAAATGCACACATAAGATGCACATATTTGGTATGCCATGACATGCTAGAAACTGTAAATTAAACCCCCACTCGGTTATACGTCATCATCTCCATAAAATTATTATACTTGCCAAAATATAATTACCAAATATTATTATTTATTTTTCAAAGGATTTTATTATATATACTTAGTGTAATACTCCCCAGAATATACAATACCATATTTATTTCCAAAAAAATTTCATAGTATATACACCCCTTTTCTAAAATTATTTACTCTTATAATAATTTTTCAAAGAAAATTTATATTATAATTACATTTTCTCAAAATAATGTTAGTGATATCATTTTACTTTTTTTCCAGTAAAACATATTCATATACTTCATATATATATTTTCCAAAATATTATAACTCATACTTACCATATTATTATTAAAATAACCATAACATAATTACCTTAATTTTCCAAAATAATATGTCTAAGTAATTATTTTCTAAAACATAACCATATACTAGGTATACCAAATGAATATTTATATCTTGTCAAATTAATTATTTGTCTATTTTCCAAAAAAATAAACTTATATACACATATCTAGAGATTATAAATATATATCCAAGGTATTATTATTTATATGCTAACTCCTCAAAATAAAGTAATTATTTTATTTCCTGAAAATATATTTTGCAATACATATTAATATTTTTCCAGAAAAAATAATTTATCAGCCATATTTTTTTTCCAGATATATATTATATATTTTTTATTAAATCCGGACTGGGCCAAATAGTGCCAGCCCAACCCAAGAAAACCAACCCAAGGGAGCCAACCCAGGTTAAAGCCCAGACCAAGCAGCAGGCCCGAGCCAAGCTTGGCCCAGCACCCGCGCAGCCCAAGACTCAACCCAACCGCGACCCATTTGTGGAGATGGGACAAACTCGACCCGGATCTTCAACCCGCGGGTCTACAACTCACCTAGCGGGTGACGAAGCGGCGCGGCGAGGCAAGGCACGGAGCAAGGCGCGACGGGGAAGGCGACAACGGTGCGAGGAGAGGCTGGTAGCAGGACGGCGGCTTGCTGCGACGGCGACGAGCAGAGGAGAAGGAGGCCGTCGGGTTCCCAGCCGTGTGCGGCGCGTCGAGCGGCGGGATCGGGCGGTGAAGGGTGCACTCGAACGGCGACGACGAGGGAGGGGTGATGGTGAGGGCGGTGGTGTGCGCGCGGTGGTGGCGGCAGGTTGCAGGAGGTGGCGGTGGTTCCTCTCCCTCTCTTTTTTTCTTTTTTTTCCGTTTTCTTTTATTCTTCTTCTTTTTCTTTCTTTTTTTTTCTATTTCTTTTCTTTCCCTTCTCTTTTTCTTTTCCGATTTCTATTCCTATATTTTTTTTCTCTTTTTTTTCTTATTTTCTTCTCCTTCTCTTGGTTTTTCTCATGTTTTTTTTTCCTTCTTTTTTTTATTTCTTTTCTTTTTCTCTCCCTCTCTCTTTTTTTTTCTTTTTTTTTTCCCTCTCTTCCTCTCCTCTTCCTTCTCCCTTTCTTCCTGCTTTCTTTTTATAGAAGATGAACACTGTGATGGTGGCTGATGACACAGGAAAATGGTGACTTGCCTCAATAATGCAGCTTGTCTGCATTATGGGGCGAGTCCGATCCGGACCAGAAAATAACTGATACCCCTTAGTTATTTTCCGGTGTGATTTTTCTGAGGATTCCGGGACCCGAAAAAAAATACCAACTTTGGTCCGAAAAATCCACAGAAAAATCCCGAGCGCGGGAAAAACCCCGGTTACGAAAAACGACGCTCGATTTACCTTGAATTATTTACCCAAGATTAAATTCAAAGGTAAATCACTGTACAACGACTTTTACAGTGCCGGTAAAAATACCAAATTTTACCCGAGCTGTTACAAATTGGCATAAATCAATAATAGGAGAACTTTAAGTGACAACGTCGTTCACCTACAAGAAAACATAAATTGGGCTATAAAAACCGACCTCGAGAGAGGCAGACCTTTTATTGGAGATTAAGTAGGTAAATTGCCTAATGCTATTAGTTTATTTTAACACTGGCAAATGGATAGTTGAAATAAATTAGGAAGGGAATTTATGACACTGCGAGAGTAGGCTATTAATCTATTTTAGATTTACCATTTCTTTTAAGAGGAGTTTATTTTCAGATTTAATTCATAGATTTTATATAGGCTAGCTATGTGGTGACAAAACATGGTTTGCTAATGCGGGGCTTAATTGCATGGAAGTCTTTGGCAAGGAATTCCCTGAAATCCTAGACATTTATTATTATTGATTTATAGTTTAATACCAACCATTGCTCGCTATTTATTTTATTCATTCAACTCCTCTTCGAGGTTTATATTCTAAATAATCACAAGTCACACTGTTATTAGTACTTAGCAAAGATCCCTGTGAGACGACCTTGTGTGCTACAACAACCATGTATACTTGCAGGAAGCTATCAAGAATCAAAAACAGAAATAAAATCATCAGAAATATGAGAAAAGCCATGGACTCCAACTGCTTTATCCGATGCCATATTAGCTAAATGATCGGCTAGCATATTGGCCGGAAAGGTCGGGCTCGGGAGCTCGATTAATGTGAGTAAGTGAATGGGCCGGGCCTAGACCCAAGTTATGTCACGTTAAGGGTATACGGGCTTTAGGCCCAAGGACTATTATGGATACGGGCTTAGGCCCAATAAATGGTAATTATTTTAAGATGGGCTTTAGGCCCAATGGATAATTAAAATTGACAACTACTATGGAAATGGACATTAGGCCCAAAGGAGGATAACACCTAATGTTTTAGTTTAAGTGGACCTTTAGTCTTGGACTAAAATTATAAAATTGTTTGGGCTTTGACCTTGATGGTTAGTAACGGGCCTTAGGCTACGGGATAAACTCAAGATCATACATTGGCATGCATTTATTTATTTGTGATGAGTAAGCATCTTATATGATGTGTATATTCGTAGGGCGTTTCAGTTGGTAGCGGAGCGGGCTGTAGATCCTTTGGGATGTTTGGATACGTGTTTTTTTCACTTATGTGCATGAGTCTGCTCCTTTTTTAGTCGGTTGTTGCATATGTCAAATGCATTCATGTAGTGAGTCGTACTATGGATCCGGTGGAGGACACGCACCTTCTGTAGGTCGGAGCGACCCAGTATTGTCATTGAAATGATATGTTTATCTTTACAGCTTAGGCTGTTGTAAGGCTCACTTTGTGGAATATCCACTGCTTAATCGGAGTCAGTGAAGACTCTTGAGTCGTTACTTATGCTTTCGTGTCGGTGTGAGTACACCGTTGATGTTTTCTTTTTTCCTGTGTTGTTGCTGGAAGGGATTTTCCTTGGCAACATGTTTGATAGTTCCTGAAATGGAACTGGCCAATACTAGTAAGAACCATCGGTTTGTAGTTGGATGTTGCATCTGTTAGGAGATGATCTGATATGATGCCTATGGATATGATTCCTGTAATCTTGATGATCATGGTATTTGTGGTTTGATTATCTGAGTTTAAGGACTTGAATTTACTGGTGAATTATTATATGGTTAAATTTTGTTTGGAGTTCGAGCTGATAATTGTTGATAAAATTTGAGTTTGATTTAATGGTATACTAGAGAGTTATCTGTCAATTATGCTCAAAGAGTTTGAGGTTGATCTAGTAGTATATCCGGGGAAAAGTCTTTTAATGATACTCGAGGTATCTAATCTTGTTGGAATTTGAGACATTAATGGTGATAGCTCTTGGAAATTTTTGATCAAGCTATGTCGAAATGTTACATGCCAAGCATGCTGAAGTAATTCTAAGTTGCGTGAAAATAATGGATCCCAATGAGGAGTACCACCCCTGTAAAACTTGCAACAAAGTCTTGGAATCAAGCTCTAAAATTAGGTACTGAATACCTTGAGAACAAACCTGCAAGAGCCCCAAATAAACAGCCCAAATCTGTGCTTTGAAAGCAGAACAAATGCCAAGATTGGAAACAAAACCCAACACCCATGCGTCCTCCACATCCCGAGACTCCACCAGCACCCGTAATGCCTAGATTTCCTTTGCTTAATCCGTCGGTGTTGAGTTTAAACCATGGAGATTGTGGAGGAAACCACTTAAACCCTAGATAGTCGTCTAGAGCCCTACAGAGAAACTATTGCAGATTGATCTACTTTAACAATCTCCTCAACAAGGGACTTTATCTCATAAATTAAGAAAAAACGAATCCCTTGTCGTTTAAAATATGACAATGAGATACAACGGGCATACAGTAAGAAGGAACTAAATTACGGGCAAATCATGCTGAAAACAAACCCACACAAAACTATTGCCAAAGAGATGGAGAGACAAGTTTACGCCGGTATACACGTTTTATACGCCAACAATCTCTGAATAAATGGAGCATATTTACTGTCATACCTGAACAAGCCATGCAATAAGGACTATGATCATCTGGGCGTCTGTGACAACACATGTCATTGGTAAGTAACTTTCCATGCATTATCAACGAGAGAAATGACCGCACCCTCTGCAGACCTTGCCAGTCCCAAACCAACTTCCATAACACATTACAAGGATCCTAAGTATTACTTGCCAAGAGAGAATAAGCTGGTTTAGTAGTAAACAAACCGAATTTAGACCAATACCATGAGGTAAAATCCTGTGGACTTGCAATAGGAAGTAGCATGGCTGCCACTTTTGAAGACATAGTTACTCGGTAATAAAAAAGAGAATAGCTCCCAATTCCAACCCCTAGAAGGAGTGATGAAGCGCTGAATAGGCCAACATAACTACTCGTGAGGAATATTACAAGTAACAAGCTGTGAAAGAGGACCTTGGCAGTTAGCCATCCTCCAATCCTGCCAAAAAGAAACCCATGCCCCATCTCCTAAAATCCACTTAATACCATAATTTGTCACCGCCCATAATTTTGATGAGGTACGCCAAATATGTAACATCTCCTTTCTGCCATTCAACCTACACACTGCACGCCCAACCTTTATTGTTAAATACTTTGCAAAAAGCACCTTACACCATAACTCAGGTTCACGACTGATCAACTTCTAGCATAATTTCATGAGAAGAACATCATTAAAAAATGTCAAAGAGTCGACAAATTATATGCCAATTAATCAAATGAAGCTTCTTGTCTTTTTGTCTATCTCCCCGGATAAAATTAGGATAGAGTTGTTCAGTATCTTGACAAGCCTGTTTTGGTACCCCAATACAAATTATGTACGGAAAGAGACATGGTTCAAAATCTCAACATAATAGGAATATTTATATTTAAGATGAATATTTTTAAAATATATATATACATCCTATTATGTATGTTCTTTAAAATGTGTGTATTTCTCCAATTTCACGCAGAACTCAAAGCTTTCTTCATCTATCATTAAATATGCAAGAATTTATTTCTCTGTTGGAAATTTTTATTTTAATGTATTTGATTGCGTTGATTTTTTTTTGTATTTACACTTTGCCGAAACTTGTTGTTAACTTTTTTTTTTTAAAAAAAAAGTTGACGGTAACTAATTGATAATGTAATCAATAGATTCAACTATGAAGATCTAATCAATCAAACAACAACATAGTCATTGAATGGTTCAAGCACATGTACTGTAATGATTTAATGCAACAAAGTACAAATTACAGGAAGCCATCAATCTCAAGGAACTTTAACGCCTGATGCTGGTGAGCTTGGCAACATCAATAGGAGTGTTTCCAAATTTGTTCCGAGTCGTGCTGCGCAAGAAAGAACCAGGCTGTATGGAAGAAAGCATACAAAAAATAGTAGAAGGGTCCATTATTGTAATTTTAGAAATTTAATTTAGGGATATTAACTTACACAGAAGCGCCATATTCCAGCAAAAGAGCAACACACTTCTTACTTCCATAACCAGCTGCAAGGTGAAGCGGAGTGTTCTCATTTGAGTCGAGTGCACCAATTGTAGCTCCAACCTCAAGGAGGTATTGAGCACACCTCACCTAATTTTTTTTTTAAAAAATTATACCCCATCAAATAGCAAAAATGATAGGCCGAATGATACATTTAACACCCAGCTGAATTTCTTAATTAACTGCAGTGTTTATATATGAAAATGTAACTCAAAACTATAGCTGACAAACCAAATTAAAATTAGTATGACTGATTCTCCCCCATGACCGTGAAACATAGCAAATAGCACTCTAATAGCCAAGGGCAGACTTACGAAAAATACACCCTAGCCAATGCTAAACCCAATCCAATTTGTTGTGTCTAGTTTAGTGAACCAGCAATTATTTGAAGGAAAAAAGAGACAGTTGAGGATTAACGATACCTCTCCAGTTGCGCAGGCAAAATGCAGTGGTGTTTTCCCATCTGAATCTGCTTCATCCTTATCAACCCCAAAGGCCAGCAAAGTTTTCAAGCCCTATATTCCAAGCACATATGCAACAAAGAATTACTGCATAAATCCTAGCTTGACGAAGAATAAATGGAAAAAACTGGATACCCACATCGGAGCAAAAGAATTTATTTGTAGGTTAGGCGCGATGGAAGAGAATAGAACAAAGGGCACTTGTAGAATGATCAACGGGACAATTAACCAGTAATTTCCTCTTATATTTGGCACGGTCTTATCAAGTCTTAAATTCAGCAGAAGCTTAACCAGAGTGGTCTAATCATTAACAACTATTTCGAGTTACATTCATCATCAAACAGTACAAATTGACATCTGTTTGAATTGCACCAAATTCTCCAGATATTGTCAACTTAAAAGAAATCTTGCAATCAGAATTCATCTTGAAGGAGTTGGAGAGCGTTAAAAAAGGAAGTGGAAGACTGAAATGAGTATTTTAGGATAAACAGTGGATAGGAGTCGATGCATTCCCAGTAATTAATCATATCACATAGATGAATGTGTCTATGAGGTAAGAAAGTGAAACCAGAAATTGGAGAAACAAAAGGCCAGCTCCGATATACCTCAACATCTCCAGAAAGGGCACAATAATGAATAGCTGACTCATCATCATCACTCCCTTCTTCTTCTTCTTCTTCTTCTTCTTCTTCTTCTTCTTCTTCCATGCCCTGTTCAGAGTTGTCTCCTTCTGCCTCATCTTGTTCAGAATTCTCCACTATAGTTGCTGCTTCTCCAGAAAATCCAAGACCTATTGGTTCAGCAAGATTTGGTTCATTTCCTTCATCAATCCAATGCCTAACAAAGTTCCTGCTCCCTTCAGCGAGTTAGAGGCACCTCAACAACATAATGTACATAGCTTGGGTAACATCGGCAGGCAGGAAAATCATGAGAAAAATTCACAAATTTAACCAAGAAATTTAATCACCAACCCAATCATGGTATCTTGACCATCAGTCTCTATATCTTCTAAATTATGCATCAAAGAAGTGTCATCTCTTATGCGTGCCATTCGTTCCTTAATCTGATTTTCCTGTGTGTTCAGTATACTCTCAAGCATTTGAGACGTCGACCGATCCTGTTGAAAGATGGAACTGAAATTTGAAGAACCATATATATTTCAAAAGCAGTACAAGACAAGAGGTTGCAAAACTACTCCACATCTCGCTTCCAAAATTCAGAAATGGGCGTGTACCAAATTTCCATGCTTATGGAGTTTTAGAAGTCTGGCACTTTTTTTTGGCCTGTTTCTGACTTCATTTCTCACTTTGGTGAATAAGTATAATCGATCTTGATGCTTTGTTTCAGAGTTGATGGAATTTAAAGTCCTTAGATTTCTTAGCGACCTGAGTGATGCTTTTGAGATAAAGGACAAAAAAATATCAACTGCTGGACTAGCCTAATATTACACAAAGCAACTTGTTTATAATCTCAACCTGCTGCGTGAAACAAAACCCTGCTGTATGAGAAAACAACAGAATAAAGTAAGAAAAAGTACAGATTACCTACCTGCTGTAATGTGTAGCCAAGACGTTCGGCTGCCACCGCAAATTGAGGATTTTGAATTGCCTGCTGGATGGCAGAAGCGAATTCTTGTGTATCAAACGAAGGAATGCCGTCTGTAACTCCTGCATCTTGAAAAATTTCCAGCAGAAAGTCCATCATCTGCTTAAATGCAGGATATTTCCCTAGCTGCTCGATTAATTCCCTGAAGCTTTGGTCCTACAGATTTCATATCATGGACATAAGTGAACGATAAGACTAGAGAAAACAAAGCCTGATCTAAGGAGACCTAAGTGCATTAAAAATTACAATGAATTAAGAACAAATTAGAGAATAATAACACATATCAACTTGAATGTAAATAGCCCCTCTTATCTTCAACCGAAATTTTGTGAAATTCACTACCAAAACAGAGTTTTATCCTTAGCATCAGAATCGTATAGAGAGAAGGACAGTAATAACCGAAGAAGGGAATGAAATGACTCATTAAAGATTAGTATTTGCTAAACCTAAACTATATCAGAGATTTCCAACGGGAAATCTGATCCAGTGATTCCAGAAGTTGAGACAGTTAGCCATTACCTATTTAACAAACACATGAAGCATATGTAATCAAAAAGCCACAAGCTATATGATCCATCATAACTTTTCAGAGAATCTATCAACTCCACCAACATACAATTTTCTCGAGATAGATGAAAAGAAAAATTCTCCGACAGACATTTAAGTAGAAGTAGGAGTAAAGAAGAAGAAGAAATAAGATAGCATACGTTATACAGCGTAGCCATTGCCGAAACATTAAAGAGAGTGGGAGCAGATTCAGCTCCAGGAGGTGGACTTCTTCCATGTTCTGGCTGTGATGCTGCTGCAACTGAGTTTCTAACTTCAGTGGAACCTGTTTTCTCGTCTAAGAAAAAAGGTAAGGGACAAGTAAGAAATGATATCCAGACTTGTCTGTAGTCTAAGATGTTCGAAACACAACCAATTAACGTATTGCGTATGAACAAAATAATCTGCTAACCTTCCTATTCCATCATAAGTCGTGTTGTAAACAACTGCTATCAACAATAAACTGGAGCTAGACATAAAACAAAGAGGACAAAATGAAGAAGATAGCTTACCAGATAGTGCATCCTTGCTGGGTTTGGACGCCATGAATATTTGGATACAGCTGATTGAATTATAGAACGATAAATTCAAAAGGACGATCAAGTCTGACTGATGAAATCATCAATTATCAAACAAGGAAAAAACTATGAGACACCATGGTTATTTTAGTGAAAGACAAATCGACTACAAAATCAAATCAAAATAGTAGAAATAATAGAAAAAAATAATAATTCTTGAATGGTAACAGCAGCAGCAGCAGTACCCGGCTCTAGTGTTGATCACCCGAGAGCCGCCACAAGCACAGGAAGAGTTGTCACTTTAAACAACCAAACCAACAAATGGAAAAGCTGTCTAGTCTCTCAAGAAGTTTGCCAACTTATTTCTTGCTGATTTTACACTGTCTTGTTCTTGTTTCTCGCAGTTAAGATTTCCTTTCTTTCTCTCATCGTTTTTCCCCCCAAAAGAAAAAAGAGGAGACGGATGCGGTACCCTTTTTTTTAACAAAAGTCAACTCAAGGTTAGGTCTACATTGATTTCATTGTTCCGATTAACCAAATTTCTTACATAATATTATACATCCATTTACTCCTCCCTCCATGTCTTTGATATCAGAATCTTTTGTGACAGGTACTATCTGGCATCTGCCCTAGACTACTTTTCTTTAATGCGCAAGAAAAAAAAAAAAAACTAGATTACTTATAATCCGTTCATAATAAACACTGTACATTATTTTGACCCATCAAAATAAAATTTAGAGCGAAACTCTTGTATTTCTTGTAAACAGCTCCGGTCAGTCAATTGCTGCTGTCGGCATGATTGAACACAAAAAAAAAATAAAATTAAATGAGGGCACTTGCATGCATCCAGTAATTTTATTCAGTAGTCTTCTACTCTTCTTCTTCTTCCAATAAATAATGTTTAATTTAATGAAACTGGTGAGTAATCATTATCTCCCATGATTTAAAGAACACAATCAACTTGGATTACTTATATATTTTTAGGAACCAACCAAGAAACTGCCAAGGGACCATCTTATGCAGAAATTTACGGGTCAATTCATTATTTTTCTCAGCATTATTGCTCGCTTGAAATTTGCAAGCTATTAATGTTTTAACTCTTTGCCTTCTTGGCTTAGTATCAGCTTCATCAGATAATAAAAATATCTATACCCTTGTCATTGTGACAGAGAGAGAGAGAGAGCAGGATAGGGAGGGGGATGGAGCTTCAACATTCTAGCCACGCTCATCCTTTGATCCTAAGTGATCAAAAGGAGGGCGAAGATGTTCTACTTTGCTGCGGTTGTAATCAAACTGTATCAGGTCCTAACTACAGTTGTACCTCCTGTACCTACCACCTGCATCAAAGATGTGCAGAGTTGCCCCAAAAGATTTACAGCCTCTTCCACACAAATCACCCTCTTTTTCTTTCCTCATCAGAGATGGGCACCCATGGTGATGGTGTTACTTGCAGATTATGTGACAAATCCTGTGAAGGCTTTGTTTATAGCTGTTCCAAGTGCGGTTTTCGCGTAGACATAAGTTGTGCCTTCCCCTCCTGTCTTTATGGAGGAAATCAAAAGCATCAATTTTTTCCCCTGCTAAGCTCAAGCGCATCTCGTTCTGAAGGGTTCGATTATTGCAATGCTTGTGGTGGAATGGGATCCACTTTTGAGTTCCCTTATGTATGCACATTCTGCCAGCTTATGGTGCATCGAGACTGCCTTAACCTCGCCCCTACTCTCAACATCTTACAACACCCTCATCCCATATTTCACACTTATGCTGTTGCAGTAGATCCTGAGAACCCCTACCGCAATTGTGATATTTGTGGGGAAAAAATAAAAAAATATACTGGAGCTTATCACTGTCCAGAGCCTAGTTGCGATTTTGATGTGCATGTGCGTTGTGCATTGCAGTTCGTCACCCATCTTTCCGGCTTGAACCTGAAACCTTTTCCTGATGTGCACGAGGGCAAACTTGAAGTGGAGAAATTGGAGTCAAAGATCAAACATTTTAGTCATGAGCATGAACTGAGCTTAGTAAACAAGTCTAGTGATGGTGATGAAGATCATTGGAATTGTGATTTCTGTAAGTTACCAATACTCTCCCCTCCATTTTATAGCTGCAAAGAGTGCCATTTTCTTCTGGACAAAGGGTGCGCAAAATTGAGCAAGCGAATAAAGTACAGGGGGCATGAGCACCCATTCACTCTCCAGGCACCTACCATTGATGATGAAGTTTTTGTTTGTTTGATCTGTCGTCACTATTATCATGGGTATTTCTACCGCTGTGAGCAGTGTGATATAACAGTGGATGCAGGATGCATGAAAATAGTGGTTGATGGATCCATCCAACACCAAAGTCACGATCACTTGCTTTTTGTTGCCAAATACGAGTCCCATGTTTCTGGTGTCGGTCTCTTTGTGGGATGCAAAGCTTGTGGCCATCGTAAAAATCCCAGTGTTATGGACGAGTATCTGAGGTGTGGAAGTTGTCAATTCGATCTGCACTTTTCCTGTGCAAGACAGCCTCGAAAGATAACAAATGACAGGTACGATAAACATCCTCTCTTCCTCACTTACCACCCCCTTGATGATGGTTGTGATGAATACTATTGCCGCATCTGTGAGAATACAAGAAACAACGACCTGTGGTTCTATTACTGCAAAGAATGTGACTTGGATGCTCATGGTGGGTGCCTTAGAGGACAGTGCCCCTATCTCAGATTAGGGGGTACTTACACACTTGATGATGTTCATCCTCACTCGCTCACTTTGAAGGAATGGGAATTAATAAACTGGCCTGGCCCTCCCTGCCATGAATGCCATCAGCCTTGTTATGGTCCCGTGTATGAATGTACTGATCCAGAATGCGATTTTATCATCCATGCCTTCAAGAGATGTTCACATATGAGTCAATATATTTATGGAAAATGATTTGTATGTAGAAACAAATTTGATAGCTAATGAATGTTGATTTTCCCTTTATTTCTATTACCATTTTCTTTAATGTGTTCTTACTGACTGCTACTCCGTCCATATTGCTAAGAAGTGTTAGCAGATTCTTGTCAATTTTAACGGCATCAAGTAAACGTGACCATTTGTTCGTACAACATACCCTATGCTAGTGGCACCCTTCAGCAGCTTAAGCTGATGGAAAAAGCCTCATAAATAGTTTGTACTTGAACACATTCCTCATTTGTTCAATATCTGTAATACATTGGAGCAAAATACATAGATCCCTGATAAACAATGAATTTACACAAAGCAATTCCGGCTGGTACTAACTAAATTTTTTTGGCCGTTTGCCATTTTCCTCTGTGTATTTTTTTTTTTGTCTTTAAAATAAATACTGTCCAAAGATTCTTTTTTTTTTTTTGTTTTCATAGGAGTTATCGACTGAAAATGTAACCAATCAATCAACAACAATTACAGCATATACATTAATAGTTCAAGCACACCAAAATCATGACAAAATACAGCACAAAATGGATTTCATGTGCAAGTTGCAGGAAGCCATCAATCTCAAGGAATTTTAATGCCTGACTGATGCTGGCTATTGAGCTTGGCAACATCAATTTGGAGTGTTTCCAGCTATGTTCTGAATGTAATCGTGCTCCAGTATGAAGCAAGAAAAGAAAACAATTATACTAGAAGGAAGAAACCATAAAAAGCGCCCAAAGTTGGGGCATTATTACAATTGTAGAAATCCAGGGATAGTGACTTACACAGCAATGCCATATTCCAGCAAAAGAGCAACGCACTTCTTTCTTCCATGAACAGCTGCAAGGTGAAGCAGAGTGTTCTGAAGCATCAACTTTTGCTCCAGCCTCAAGGAGGATTTTGAGCACACTTCACCTGAAACAAACATGTAAGCAACCGCTCGCTCTCATGTTTCAAATGCAGGACAAGTTGTGAATGGTACATTTAGCAGCCAATGGAATTTCTTGATTATCTGGGGCCTTTAACTATCAATGTAGCTCAAAGTTATAACCAAGAAGCCAAATTAACACGATCGATTCTCCCCCATGACCATGGAACATGGCAAGATATCTCAAGTAATTCCCAAAGGCAGATTAATTAGGAAAAATGCATACTTGCCCATGCTAAAGCCGATTCGATTTCCTGTGTCCCCAAGGCAGCATTAATGAACTTGCAGTTCGTTCGTTCTTTCTTTCTATTCTTATCATTTATTCTCTGTTGGTTTAACGACCTTATTTGAAGGTAAATAAATGATGTGGAAACAGATCAGGACTTCTGAAAGAATACAAAGCCCAAAACCTTTGAACCCTTAGCCCAACCAAAACCAAAGCCCAGGCAACAACAAAAACACCCGCCAAAAAGGCGGTGTGGGAGGAAACAATGAAGCGGCGCTGCAAACGGCTGCCGTGATTTCTTGCTTAAAACCTGGGAGTTAGTGGGTACGGGTAATCATGTAAACTTGGTCCCCAAGAATCAAGATGTAACCTCTCTCTGCCTATAAATAGCCGTGAGTATTAGAGAAAGGGCATTGCAAATTGTACGTTGTAACAAAATTTCCATAATAACACAGATATATTTCATATCATTTGGCGACCACATTGTGGGAGCGTTGGCAGCCACTGGATGCCTTCAACCCATTGAAAAATGAAAAGAAAGAAAAACATAAGATCACCCCCCCCAACGCCCCCCAGGCTCGAGCGAAGAGGATTGAGACCAGCGCAGCAGACCCGCGGACTTTGTGAATGTCACGCCTAATGTGGTATCCACCTCCCGTGACGAAAATAAGAGGATCGATTCGGAACAGAAAATACAGGATCCAGACGACAAGGTGGATAGCCTGTATGAGGTGCTAGCGAAAATCAGGGCGACCAAGAAAACGCTGCTCAGGCAGCAAACTCGGGGAGAGAACCCATGGAGGCCATACCGAAGAGGAACAAGGAGAATCGAAGGACGAGTCCCCATCGGACCCCCTTGAAGGGGAAGACGACTCTACCTGGAGCCCAAACGAGGGGCGAGAACGGGACCAATCACCGGAGAATTGAAAGCCAACCTCTGGATACACCAGAGCATAACTTCCCCCTAGTCCCTGAATTGGTGACCCGCCACCTCCCAAAAAAATTCAAAATACTCAACTGGACGTTTACAAAGGAAACTCAGACCCCTCTAGACACGTTTCTCATGTGAGGACCATGTTGGAACAACAAACCACGGAAGAGGCCAGTTTTTGCAAGATGATGGCCTCAACTTCAGGGAGGATGCTCAGGATTGGTACAACGGATTGCCTGTAGGATCCGTAACATCATTCGGGGACCTTTTCGAGAAGCCCATCGAGAGGTTCCGAGCTTGCATTCCCCCAAAGAGAGAATGCGCGCACCTGTTCAACATCCGACAAGGAGAAAACGAAACCTTGAGGGACTATGTTACTCGTTTTAGTAAAGAGATGTTACAAGTGGGGGACTTGAACATCGGGGTAGCTGTAGAGGGCCTTAAGCGAGGGTGTCCACTGAAGAAAGGACAAACATCCGGCAGGATGATGCGTTCTGGGCCGGGCAAACCGAGGGTACTAACAGTGGAAACAAAAAAAAGGACAAACACGAGTCGGAAGGGAAGGGACCTAAGAAGTTCCGAAAATCAAGGGAACGTGACCCGGATCTTGTGGAATACACCCCCCTCACAACAACTAAGGCTCATATACTGGGTACAGTGATGGCACAAGGGGGCGTAAACCTAAAATGGCCTCGACTAATGTTCGAGCCACCCCTGTTAAACCACCACAGATCCATTCAACACACAACCTCCACCAAATCAGCAATAGCACCATTGTCAACAACACAACACCATCTTCATCAACAGACTGCAATCATCATCGCCCAAACCCCACATGAATTACATATTAATACATCAATCAAATAAAACCCACTAGGGCAAATATGCCTATATATTTTATTGAATATAACTGGATATATTTAGTGTCCGTGTTGCCTTTTATTTTGTTTTAGTTTTGTTTCTGTTTACGCTACACATATTCTTGTTCATTAGCTACTAGGTGGAGGCAACAAACTTTTGTAGAAATGATTATAGCCCTTGGGGTGCCTTGTGGCACGATGTGAGTGTACGTGGTACCTGACCGGTTGCACTTAGGCGGGGTGTGACAGTGTGTACCATAGCCCAAGTACTGCATTTTGTAGTCTGATTAGGGTAAGTGGCCTGGTTAGCCAAGTAGCACTACTGGTGCATTATCATGATCCGTTAGTCTGCAGATAGTGTGTAGGTGATTTGTTGTTGTGCATTTATTTTGTTTGATGTGTAGTTTTTGGAATTCGAGGACAAATTTATGTAAGGACGGGATACTGTGATACCTCATATATGTCTTAGTGCTTAATGTGATACTTACAAGAAGAGAGATAGTTGTTGGTTGTGGTTGTAGTACTCACGGGCTTGGCCGATTGTGCACAATTAAGTACGAAATTTGATACCTTTTAGCGTCCGTGTTGCCTTTATTTTTATTTTGGTTTTGCTTCAGTTTACGCTGCGTATATTTTTGTTCATAACCCACTAGGTGGAGGCAACAAACTTTTGTAGAGATGACTATAGGCTTTGGGGTGTCATGTGGCACAATGTGGATGCACATGGTACCTGGCCGATTGCGCTTATGTGGGACATGACAAGGACACACCTTTTAGGAAACTGGAACCTGAAAGGGGAACCCTCGCCTTTGCTTGAATATCAGATTCTAAGCAAGACCATTTCTTGGATGAAGAGGGAACAATGGGAGGGATACCTCTCTTTGTCCTGGCACGAGTAACCCTTCCCGAAAAAGAGGGTCCATGAGAGCATCCATTCCCCATCTTACTCTGGTTAATAAGATCCTTCAAACTCGGAGTGGCAATAAGATCAACGGTGGCAGGAGTAGGGGATTGGGGAAGCTCCTACAAATGGGATGCCTTCTCTCGATGAGAGGAACTTAGAGAGCAGTGAAGGGAGTGAGAGCGATGACAGCTGGCCATCACAGACGAGTTGGAACACTCTTCGGAAGTAGGAAGGCCAGGATCGCAAGTGAATTTACATGCTGCATAAAAAAGAGGAACAAGGTGAACATCGTGCAAAAAAATAAGAAGAAAGCTTGACGAGGTGTGGAAAATATCAAATAAAAGGAATCAATGGAACCTTTAGCACCAAATTTCTCCTTTGAGAACAAACCATTCTTTTGAGCAAATTCAACACATTATAACTCCCTGTGTCCCTACCTAGAATTTTGTAGATCTCCTCATCAGACTCATACAAGTCGACCGTGTCAAAGTTCTCAGGAACGTAAAGGACGTATTGAGAAAAACTCAACTTGGAGCTTACTGTACCATATTTAAGAATTACTTTGATTAACCACTACACAAAGGATTTCCTATTCTTAGGGATGGGAATAAAATAGCCTTGATCGAACAGACGGGCACAATACACCATATTGGAACCCTCACTCAACTTTTTCACTAGAAAGAATCTTAAGAAGATAGGGATGGTAGGGAGACTCCATGGACTTTGCACCAGTACTCAAATGCGGACAGATAAAACCATGACCCGGGAGAAAATTGGACGAGAGCAACGCGAATGACAAGAAATCCAACACAAACTCAGAAAATAAATGGATAATTCTGCTTCAAAAACTAGACAGGACATCAAGAATTGATTAGGAGAAGGGGGATATGAAGCTTTACCCTCACCATATAATTAAGTAATAGAAAGGAGAATGGCCAATTTATCCATGGAAAGCCAAAAAGAGAGGGCTAAAAGGAAGAAGAGAAGGATACCTGGAGAGAAGGCGAGGAAAGAAGACCCAAGGAAGCTGCGGTGAACAACGAAGAGATGAGAGAAGAGAAAGATAACAATATGGGCGAACTGGAAGAAAAAAAACAAGAAAGAGAAGTTAAAAGCGCGTACCTGAAATCGTATAGTAAACCAATAGATAAGAATGGGCATGAAAACCAAACATCACTTAGACCACCCGAACGTGGAAGAGTGGGTAATTGCCATGAATTTCAAAATTTTAGAGAAGGAAAAAGCCGGGCAAGTGAGGGATCACGTGAAATTGGGAGAATGAAAAATTAACAATCAACTCCTCACTTGAGGGGCTATTGATGTTACGGGCCAATATTTTATAGGATTAGAGGAATATCATGGTGGCCCAATAGAAGGAGAATTGAAATACGGCCCAAAGCATGGAAGCATCACGAAGTATCAAGAAGCTCACTTGTACCACAATTGTAAATAATAATTAGCATACTAGAAAATTAACAATTAACCCCTCTAAAATAAACAATAACTATCTCTAAATTCTGTATAGTATTAAGTACCTCAAGCTTTGTTCATATATATGATATTTGAAATGCCCTTGTCCCAAAAAAAAAAATGGTACTGCTAGGTGCATTATTAAATATTGCTTGGATACTCCCCAATAGCTACTGTATACTATTATAGCTTCCTCAAAAAAAAATATATGAATGTCTATTAGCATTGCGTGGTGTTTACTCTTTTTCCGGCGGTAAGCTCCCCACTAATTAATTTTTTCTCTTTTGTTTTTTAATTTTATTGTTTTATTCTCACTTTTTATGGGTTTAGTCTCATCTTTTATAAGTTTTGTATCACTTTTTGTGAGTTTAGTCCTACTTTTTGTGGGTGTGTTTTCTCCGTCAGTGTTTAGGTGATTCCAATAAAATTATAGGAGCCAAAAGCCATGGAGGAAGATTCGACCTCAAGAAGGATTCTTTGTCTACTGCAGAAATTCGCCAACAAAGAGAGACATGCATCGCCTTCACCTGATGGCTTGGTGATTATTGCACGGACGATACAGGTTATGACGCCCGCAAGAGCAGAGTGCTGTTGTAAATCCTCTTTTGAAGGAAATAGATCTCCTTATGTATTTCTTTGTAGTAGGTTAAGAAGAATTCTTAGGTTAAATTTTTCTCATACTTTTGTTTTACTAGATCTTCAATTATGTATCCTCCGATCTTTTGATCTGTTTATATGAATGAAGCATGCTCCTTGTCGTGTTTTCTGTTGTCCTCCAAACCAGAGGAACCATTTTTGTTTGGAAGAATATTGTTGAAACTTATCGATTTAAAATGTAAGGATAATCTATCAAATCAAAGATGAAAACAATGGAACCATGACAAACAGCACTACAAAGGATATAACAACACAGCAGAAACAAATTTCAGGGTCCAAGTTACAGGAAGCCATCAATCTCAAGGAACTTTAGTGGCTTATGCTGGTTATTGAGCCGGGCAACATCGATAGGAGTATTTCCTACTATGTTTTGAATCGTTCTGCAGTATGAAGCAAAGAAAAGACAAAAAAAAATTCATACCAGGCTAATGGTGAAACAATACAAAGACAGTAAAAGGGAGCAATTATTATAATTGTACAAATCTAGGGATATATTGACTTACGCATCGGCGCCATATTCCAGCAGAAGGGCAACACATTTGTTTCTTCCGTAAGCAGCTGCATAGTGAAGTGGAGTGTTGTTACTCGCGTCAAGTGCATCCACGGTTGCTCCAGCCTCTAGGAGGATTTGAGCACACTTCACCTGAAACCAATATGTACAAACAACTGATGGCCTTCACTTTAGCAAAAACGGCAGGTCAACTTGTGAATGATCCGTTCTAGCACAAGCTGAATTCTTGATTAGGTCAAAATTTAGCTCAAAGCCATAATTGACAAGCCAATCAACATGACTCATTCTCCCCCATGACCATGAAACTTAGCAAGATATCCCGAATAAGTGCCAAAGGGAAGATTTAGTATTGAACAGTGCACCTTTTCCAATCCAATTTGCAGCATCTCCGCTAAACTAGCATTTCTTTTCGGGTATACTGAGCTAGTAGTTATTTGAAGGAACGAGAGGATTGTGTAGGATTAGTAGTACCTCTCCACATAAGCAGGAAAAATGCATTGGTGTGGCTCCAGCTGAATTTAAATCATCCTTGTGAACACCAAAGGCCAGGAAACCTTTCAAACCCTGATTTGCAAGCATATATGCAGCAAACAATTACTTCAATTGACACATCTGCTAGCTTTGACTAATCATGTAGAAAACACTGGATGTCCACATTAGAGCACAAGAGCTTTTGTTTGTAAGTTCTGATCAATTCAAGACAGTATGTTGAACAGATGGCACTTGATAAATCATCAAATGATAGTACGAATTTAGGATTTATTTAAATATAAAAGATCCACCTTTAAACAAGCATCAAATTCCCCACCAAATCTACGTATGGTTAAATCAGAAGAATTATTACAATCAAACTTCATCTTCAAATGGAGTGGAAGACGGAAGGAGGATGGATATTTTTGGATGAACAGAGAAAGTTAAATCCATAGGATTAAGAGCAATGCCAAGGAATAATTTCATACTCTGGCGATGTTTGGTATTACTTAGAATCGGAATAGAAACGGAATCCTAATCATTTTGTTGTTTGGTATCACATGGAATCGGAATAGAAACGGAATTTGAATCATTATGTTGTTTGGTTGATAATAATCTAAGACATAAGTACTAGAGTGACAATAATCTAAAACATAAATACTAAAGAGAGGTTGTTCATGGTCTAACAAATTGAGACAAAATGAAATCGGATTCTCATTCCCATTCCTTAGGCTATTAGATGACAGAAGGTACCTACTAATTATTATGACAAGAAAATCAAACCAGCAATGAAGGAAAAGAATAAAAAAGGCCACCTCAATTCTACCTCAACATCACCAACAACGGCAGAGTAATGAATCACTGGCTCATCCTCATCGTACAGTGTTGTTATGATATGTACTCCCAATTCTTTGGGAAGCACATTTCTTGTAATAATCTGTTCGCATGAACTTATAGTAGCATTAAAATAATGCGCTTCTTCTTCATCGTCTTGTTCAGAATCCTCCACAGAAGGTGCTGCTTCTTTAGAAAAACCAAGACCAATTGGTTCAACCAAGTCTGGTAGATATCCTTCATCAATCCAATGCCTAACAACGTGTCTGTTTCCCATCAGCAGAGTTAGAAGCATGAAACCAACAGCTCTGCTAACAAATTAAGGAAGGCAGGCATATCATACAAGAACTTTTACAAATCTAATTAACCAGCTCGATTAATCATCACCAATCCGATCATGGTCTCCGGACCTCCAGCCTCTATTTCTTGATCTAAGCAATGCTTTAAAGACTTGTCATTTCTAACATATGCCATCCGTTCCTCATTCTGTTTATCCTGTGGTGTCTCGAGCACACCAGTCTAACATCTGTAAGATTGATGGATCCTGAGGAAAGATGGAACTGAATTTTCAATGACAATCTCAAAAAGATGCATTAAGACAAGACGTATGCTGCACTAGTTCACAATCACATCTCTTTGTAATCTCAACCAACTAATTAACAAAACACTATTTTCCAGGCTGATTAAAAAAACAGAATAGAGTAAAGCAAGGAAAAAGTACAAATTACTTGTGACATTGCATCGCCAAGACGTTCAAGTATGGTGATCAATTGAGGATTATCCACAGCCTGCTGCATGACAGAAATGATAGCTTCGGCATCAAACTGATCATCATCTGCACTATCACTTACTTCATCATCTTCCAACTGTTTATCCATAAAGTCTAGCAGCGGGGTAAATGCTGGATACTTTTTAAGCTGCGTGAAAATTTCCATGCTTTCGTCCTACAGTTTTCAAACCAAGGACATCTGTGAGTGAACCTCAACCTCAATCATGGAATTGTGGCCTCATGGTAAGGAGACCTAAGTGCATTAATGTACTAATGACAAATTAAAAAAGATTCAACGAATATCCACTTTGTGTGAGTACGTTAAGAATGAAACTTTCTTCTTTTGGGTTTTATTTTTATTTTTTATTTTTTATTTTTTTTGTTTTTTGGGGTCTAACCACTTTATATCTAGAAATTTACTATTCTAGTTCGAGCCAATAAAGCTATCCTAACACACAACTATTTCCTCACATGAATCATTATGCAATCTCAAATAATGTGCACCATCTTCGTTAGGGCCTTATCCTGCGAATCAACCTGTTTAACTAAGCATAACATAATCCATCATAAAACTTTCAGAGACTCTGTAACTTATCAATTCTCTCACCAATAGAACATTGAAGTGAAAATAGGAGACAAACGATATGAGAATTAAGATAACATACATCAAACAACTCAATCAATTTCACGGCATCAAAGTAAACG
This sequence comes from Turnera subulata, assembly GCA_028386065.3. Lineage (NCBI taxonomy): Eukaryota > Viridiplantae > Streptophyta > Magnoliopsida > Malpighiales > Passifloraceae > Turnera > Turnera subulata. The sequence goes on along the minus strand of JAKUCV010003264.1, from coordinate 25,728 downwards.
GGTTCAGCTCCTGGAGTAAGAAGAACTCCTCCCTTTCCTGGCTGTGATTCGGTACTTGAGGATGCTCCTGAAATTGCGTTTTCATTTCCTGTGGAACCTGTTTAATTTTCTCGTTTAACAAAAATGTAAGGGACACGTAAGAATAACTGTCCAAACATGTACTTCTGCACAGTAACTAATCTGTCAAGCATCCTATCCACCAAAAGTCAGTTTGAAATAACCCACTAAAATCAACAACAAACATCATTAATTTGTACAAGAATTTGGCATGCACCTGGTAAGAAACAGAGAGCTTACAAGATGGAAGTTCCTTGCTCGAATTGGACGCCATGAATACAGCTAATTGAGTTACAAAGCTTTCTAGTATTAGAATAGGGAGCTCAAAAATCTAAAGACAACCTACCCTGACTGATGAAATCATTCAACAAAGGAAAAAGGATAGAAAATTATACACAGGCATTGAGAAAGTAGTAACAGTAATAATAACCATTGAGTAGTACCAGTAACAAACAGTAGTAGCTGTAGCAATACTCCCGCTCTAGTGTCTATATATATAGCCAAACCAACAAACGGAAAAGCTAAGCGAAGGTGGTCCTCCTCCTCAACTAGTTTCAAGAACGTTGCAGTACTTATTTCTAGCTGATTTTTCAGGTCTTCTTCATGTTTGCCAGTATAAATTTGCTTCATTTTCCCTAAAAAAAAAAAAGAAAAAAGAAACTAAATGAAATAAAAATCTGAATCGCAAAAGTCAACTCAAAAGCTGGTCTAAATTAAATTCAACCAAAGTTCCAGAATAATATAATATACATGCATTTAGCACTCCCTCGTTTGACAAGTTGATCAATAGCATCAAATAGTCTAGGCACATGTGTGCAGATGCAATGCATGTATAGCGTAGCAGATAATATTGCAACAATGTGCAATAAAGCTTTGGCGCATAGTTGGTCACGTTCCAAGTTCTAATTCACAGTTGTACCGTACGTTAAATGAAGTTCAGAATTCTTGCAGGTCAATGGAAGATTTTCATTTTGATTGGCAACAGCTCCAGCCTGTCAATTACTGGCACCAGAAATAGAAATTAAATGAGGGCAATGTAATCAAAATTTTCTTATTCTGAATTATTGTTCTTCCAATTAATGGACGTGGTAATTTAATGAACAAGTAGCGTGTAAGTTATTCCTCTCCCTTGGATCTGGTTCCAAAGAGTCATGGGTGAGTTTGCAGTGGATAGGATTGAGGGTTGGGATTGTGGGTTATATATTTGTGTAATTTCGAAATATCTAAAAAGAAAGTAAGTTATTCCCATGAGTAGAAACAAAACAACACAATCAACTTGGATTACTTTTTATTTCTATCTATAGGAAGTAGGAGTTGACCAATATTATGCAGCTAAAAGGCCATCTGCAGTTACTACTGGTCAATTCACAATTTTTCTCAGCGTTAATATTATTGCTCACTTGAAATTTGCGATACTATACTATTAATATTGTTTCCTCAGCTATCAGTGTTTTCACCCTTCGCCTCCTTCGCATAGTTTCTGCTTCGAATCATCAAAATCCCTATCCTTGCTGTTGTGAGAGAGAGCTATCTAGTATATGGAGCTTCAACATTCTAGTCACCCTCATCCTTTGATCCTAAGTGAAAAGGGTGGCAAAGATGTTCTACTTTGCTACGGTTGTACTGAAACCATATCAGGTCCTCTCTACACTTGTAGCTCCTGTAACTACCACCTACATCAAAGATGCGCCGAGTTGCCCCTAAAGATTCACAGCCACTTCCACACAACACACCCTCTTATTCTTTCTTCATCAAAAAAGGGAACCGATGGTGTAAGTACATGCAGATTATGTGACAAACCCTGTGAAGGTTTTGTTTATAGCTGCTCAAAGTGTGGTTTCCTCATAGACGCAAATTGTGCCTTCCCGTCCTGCCTTTTTGGAGACCAAAAGCATCAATTTTTTCCCCTCCTAAATTCATCAAGAATAACTCCTGAAGGTTTCGATTACTGCAATGCTTGTGGGGACATGGGATCCATGTTTGAGTCCCCTTATGTATGCAAAGCCTGTCAGCTTATAGTGCATAGAGACTGCCTGGAATTGCCCCCTACTATCAATATCCTACAGCACCCCCATCCCATATCCCACACTTACAATTTTCCAAGAAATCATCAAGGCGAACTCGACCGCAGTTGTAATATTTGCAGGGAAGATCTCAAAGAATATATTGGTGGTTATCGTTGTCCTGAAGGTAGTTGCGACTTTGATGCGCATATTCATTGTGCAATGCAGTACACCACTCAAATCCATCCCGGCAAACCTGATGAAGAAGAGGGCAAACCTGAAGATCAGGAGAAGGCAAAGATCAAACATTTTAGTCATGACCATGACTTGGTCCTAGTAAGTAAGGTTAGTATTGAAGTGGAAGATCATGGTCGGAACTGTGAGTTATGTAACTTGCCATTACTCTCCCTTCCATTCTATAGTTGCACGGAGTGTGATTTTCTTCTAGACCAAGCCTGCGCACAATTGAAAAGGCGAATTAAGTACAGAGAACACGAGCATCCATTTACCCTCCAGGTGCCTACAGTTGATCAGGACGAGGTTTTCTATTGTTTAAGCTGCCGTCACTATTATCATGGGTTTTTCTACCGCTGTGAGGAGTGTGACATAACCGTGGATGCAGGATGTATCAAAATACTGATGGATGGATATATTAAACACCAAAGCCATGACCACTTGCTTTTCGTTGCTAAATACAACTCTCAAGTTCGTGGTGTTGTTGGCCTCTTTGCCGGATGCAAAGCTTGTGGCGTTCGAAGCAACAAAAATGTCATGGGCGAGTATCTGAGATGCGGGACTTGCCACTTCAATCTGGACTTTACCTGTGCAAGACGACCCGGTAAGATAATCAATGACAGGTACGATCAGCATCCTTTCTTCCTCAGGTATCACCCTCTTGATGATGGTTGTGAGGAATACTACTGTCGAATCTGTGAAGAAACAAGAAACAATGACCTGTGGTTCTATTACTGTGAAAAATGTGACACTGAGGTTCATCCTGGGTGCCTTGGAGGAGATTGCCCGAATCTCAAATTAGGGGGTACTTACACACTTCCTGACGTTCATCCCCACTCACTCACTTTACAGGAGTCATCACTTGACTTCCCTGCCCCTCCCTGCCATGAATGCAAGCAGCCTTGTGATGGCGCCGTCTATGAATGTACTGATCCAGAATGTAATTTTATTATCCATGCTTTCAAAAGATGTTCCAAGATGACTCCATATATTTATGGAGAATGATTCATATAGAAATTAAGACAGATTTGGATAGCAATGAATGACGATGCGACTTTGATTTGTAGACGAACAGTACTCTACTCCCCTACTGTAATAAACATTCATCCAGGATTATTTGCCATATTTGCTCTGTTCTTATTCCTTTTTTTTAAAAAAAAATAAAAAATTATATATGTTCGATAACACTGGACAGATCGTAAACTTCGTACATCAAGAAGATTAACTTGGAACAAATTTCTCTTTCCCACTCAGATGAACGTAGCCAAATATCCAATGTCGACTCCCTTCTCTACGGATTATTTTTAATTTAATGTGACCTCACCAGACTAAATTTCAAAGAACCCAAAAAAAAAAAATTATGTTAGAGAACTATACCCCCTAACGAGCCCGCTCAATCCGGGGACTAAACTAAAATCAGTAATTAGACCAGGAAAAAAAGTAAGAAAAAGAAATTAAAAATAAAAAACAATAATTTGCCAACTTGGGATTAGCCCAATGTCAAGGAGTTTGTTTAGTCTGCAGTGCAAGCATGATTTAGCTAGCGGCATCTGAGCTGAAATGCTTTTGTTATTACCTGCAAATGGTGATTATTATTTATTAAGAACGGTTGACTAAAGTTATTTCCTTTAAAATAAGTTGTCGGTTTACTTCTCTGCATATAGATCTCATCATCATCGCATACAAACTAAAAGAAAAATTGTTTGTTAAAAAAAAAAATGTTAGTCAATGTTGGATTGGGGACGTGTTAACTACTGCACTGCTGATGCGGCGCTCCTCACGCTCTATATCTTCCACAAGTTCAAAATATACCGAATTTTGAAGTCATTATGCAGTGTGAAAACACTTAAAAGGGATTCAATTGGCATTAGTCAAAGCCAAACCGTCCATGATTATTAATGTGGGGTCGAAATTTGAATGTAAGGTTGAGTGTAAAGATATAAGAATGGGTTGTTTTTTTTAGAATCAAACACCACAATTTCTATTGAAATGAATTAGGAAAGACCCTAATAAAAAGTATACATCAAAGATGTTAAAAACAGAGATTACACTTTTAGGAACCAGAAGCTAAAAATCATGTTTATAAACATGGCGCCCGACTGGCTGAATTCGGTTAATCGTGACTTCGTAGGTTTTTCGGGTCAGATCTTCCTTTGAAAATTTCCAGTTGAACTAAGGTTTGACCGCTATTTATTCGAAAATTTGTAACCCGGTGACTCGATTAGGTCAACCTCCAATTCTAGTTTAACAAAAACTTAATTCTCCAGAAAAATTGATTAAGTGCAAAGTTGTTGCACTGCTGGTGAAATATGTCTTGGCTTTAAATCTAATAAGCCAACAAATCTAAATTTTATTTATGCACGAATGTCATGAGAACACATCTAAAGATGTGCACATATTACGGAAGAACGACTTTTCCTCCACAAATTTTGCTTTGCCCACAAAAATTCGTCAACCTGCTGATCAATCAACGGGTAAATCGAATATATGGGTCCGTACTGTTTCAAAAGTACCGTTTAGGTGTCTGTACTCTTTTTTGTCCCTTTTACGGGTCTATACTCCTATTTTCTGTCCCTTTTAGGGGTCTCGGGCAGCCCCGCTGATGACGTGGACTGCCCGGCCCGTAGGTGAAGCGCACGCGCCCTCCTTTTTATCACGTGGCAGCGCGTAAGGCTCGTGTTATGCACCGTTGTCTACTGTGCACTGTGGGACCCATTTGCAGTTTTTTTTCTTAAGAAAAATAACTTTTAATTTTTCGTAATTCGTATTTTTTTTTCTTTTTTTCCTCATGCCTCTTCTCCTTCTCTTCCTATTCTATCTTTTTATCTCACGCTCTTTCTTCCCCCTTCTTCTCTTCTCAGAATTTGCAAAACCATAACCCACCATTTCTTTCCCTTCCCCAAATCAAAATCCTCCTCACCCAACTAATCACTCACGAATATCCATTTCTCAAAGAACATTTCACAAAGAAATCCAAGGTATTGATTTTCCTCTCCTCTAAAATCTGACCTGGGTTTGGGAGTTTTTGAATCTGCTTAAGGGGAAAGGTCTTGATTTTGAACTGGGTTTTGTGGATTTTTGACTTTTGAGGGTTGCTTTTGAAATTCTTGTATTTGAATTGGGTCCCAGGAGTTTATGGTTTTTGAACGAAAGCATAATGGAGGGGGAAGGTGATTTTGAGGATGCCTAGATTAATTTGACAGCGACAGCAATTGGAGGCAAAATCGGCAGCACAGTTGTGGGTCCGTCTCTAGTCGTTCTTGTTCTGACCACGATCATGGCGACCACTACATCAACATCAACGATTCTGGGTGACCGAGAGTAGGACTAGGCGGCGGCGACCGCTTGCTTCCTCCTTCTTTCTTCTTCCTTTTGTTGATTTATTGCTAATCAGGTTTGTTTGCTTGTGGTGTCGGGTTGTGGTTGTTGGGAGTTGGATTCGTGTCCATTGTGGTGGTTCATGGAAAGGTGAAGACGGCGGAAGACGACGGCGGGGATGATGGTGAAGACGCAGGTAGCTTGGCGGAGGAGGGCGGCGACTTTCTTGGTCTTCGATTTGAGTTCGCTGCACTGTTTTTCTTAGTTCGCTGCACTGTTTTTCTTTCAATCTGTTTGGAGTAATGGATGTTGATGGTTCGATTAATTGTTGTTGTGGATTTTGAATCGTTTATTGATTTTGTTTTTGGGTTTGAATGAATTGATGATTGGGTTGTTTTTTTGTTGGATTCGGGTTTGTTGGAGTTTGTGTGTGCTCTAATGGTAGAGTGGCCGAGTTCCTACCGAGTGACTTTTTAACAGGTTCGGCTTGAGATGGGCAGATTCTGGGTTTTTAGTTTTGATATAGGTACAAGGACGTTCAGGAATAAGAGGGAGATGTGCAGACAGATGTGGGGAGGTGGTCCGAGAGATGAAGAAGAAATAAAAAAGTGAGAGAATGAAGGAGATAAAAAAAAAAAAAGGAAGGGGAAAAAATTATATTGATTTATTTTAGACAATTAATAAATTAAATTTATATTACAAAAATTTAAAATAATTTTTTATAATAAAAAATACAGAAGTGGGGCCCACTGACATGGTGGACAACGCGTGCAGCACACGCGTCTCACACGCTGCCACGTGTCAGAAAAAGGGGCGCGTGCGCTTCACCTACAGGCCGGGCAGTCCACGTCATCAGCGGGGCTGCCCGAGACCCCTAAAAGGGACGGAAAATAGAAGTACAGACCTGTAAAAGGGACAAAAAAGAGTACAGACCCCTAAACGGTACTTTTGAAACAATACGGACCCCATATATGCGATTTACCCATCAATCAACATAGCACAAGAACAACAAGAGAGTCCAAATTGCAGCAGAATAATGGTAGCCAAAAAATAAAAGGTCCCTACTTTCTCCGATAGAGGAACAAGATAAATCAGTGGCATCAGTGATAATCTCCCAAGCTTGCAGTCTCTTTCGAGTACATCAAAATAACTAGTCAAGCAATGAAATCAAAGGATCTTATGCCAATTAATGAACAAACTCCCCAAAACTTTAAAATCATCACTAAAACTCTGGCGAACCGACTCCGAGAGATTCTTCTTGAGATTATTGGTCCCGAGCAGAGTGCTTTTGTTCCGGGTAGGCTTATCACCAATAATGCACTTATATCTTTTGAGACTATAGATCATATGAAGCATCGATGTAATAGCTTGAGAGGGTTTCTTGGGCTCAAACTTGATATAAGAAAGGTTTATGACTGGGTGGAGTGGTCGCTCCTTTAGGCCGTTATGACAAAAATGGGTTTTCCTTCTTGTTGGATACAGTTGGTCATGAGATGTGTCACCTCGGTTAGCTACTCTCTCCTCTTTAACAGGGTTCCACAGCCACATATATTCCCTACCCGAGGATTGAGACAAGGGGATCCTCTTTCCCCATATCTCTTCCTATTCTGTGTCGAAGGCCTCTCGACCCCTCATTAAGTAGGCTATGGCATCAGGACATATCCATCACATTTATTCTTCGTTGATGATAGCATCCTCTTTGCTCGTGCAAATAGAAGGGAGGCTGGGGTGATATCCTCCATTCTTTCATGCTATGCAGCTGCCTCTGGGCAAAAAATTAATCTGGAGAAGTTTGAAGTATTTTTTAGCCGTAATGTGCCAGAAGAGTTAGAATCAAATATCCAAGGAGATTTGGGAGTGAAGGCAGTGGATACCTTAGACAAGTACTTAGGATTACCAGCTCTTATTGGTCAGTCCAAGAGATTAATTTTTGAAGCAATTTGTGATAGAGTGGCGAAGAAAATGGGGAAATGGAAGGAGCAATTTCTCACCGATGCAGGCCGAGAGATTTTTATCAAGTCCATTGCTGAATCCATACCCAATTATCTCATGAGCTTTTTCCAATTTCCTGAGTCCATATGCTCCCAACTTGGTGGTCTTGTTCGTAGATTCTAGTGGAGACAGAGAGATGGTAGACGTCGTGTACACTGGTTGGCGTGGGAGAGGCTGTGTTGTTCTAAATATAGTGGTGGGATGGGGTTCTGAATTTTTCAAGCCAGTAATACTGCCTTCTTGGCAAAACAAGGCTTTCACCTTCTTTGTGATGATCAGAGCTTGCTAGCTCTCATTTTAAAGGCTCGGTATTGCCCATCATCTTCATTCTTGGATGCTACACTTGGAGTATTTGGAATAGTCGCTCTACTATTACGGGGCTATGCTTCTCGGTAGGCAATGGTAGGGGGATACGTATTTGGCATGATCCATGGTTACCTAGGGACGACATATTTCGGGTTGAGTCCCCTGTTTCATCTTTACCTGACTCAGCTACGGTGGATTCCCTCATCGATCCGCTTACTGGTGGTTAGGATTGTGTGCTAGTGGATACAATCTTTGATGCTGAAGAAGCAAACTTAATTAAAACTATTCCTCTGGCTACAGGTGACCACTCGGATGAACTTGCATGGTTTTACACCAACACTAGTGAATATTCGGTGAAAACGGGCTATCAGGTGGCATTACGATCCTTATATCCTCATATTGTGAGTTGGAAGGCAGGTACTGATGCATCTTGGAAATCTTGGTGGCGTGGCTTGTGGCAAATGTGAATCCTACCTAAAATCAAGTCTTTGCCTGGAAGGTTTGCACTAATATCCTACCTATGAGAGTGAACATCTACTCTCGCCACATTCCTATCCCGACTAGTTGTTCGTGATGCCCAATATGAACTGACTGTTCTAAGCATTTATTTTTAGAGTGCACGTTGGCAAAGCAGGTATGGGTACAATTCCCTTTCTTCCTTGATCTGCCTCCCTTGCTGTCCGGCTCCCTTGGTGACTGGCTCTATCAAATTGTCTCCACACATGGATGGGCTTTGCTTGAACGTGTCTTGTTGGTCATGTGGGGAATGTGAAAAGATCGGAATCAACTTATATTTCAGGATCATAGTATGCCCATCCTTAAGATTCTTCAAGCTGCTCAGGAGTTTCTTACCAGTTATCAGCAGGTTCTGGATCAGGCGAGCCCAGGCACTTGCCCTCCATGGCCTACTCACTGGTCCCCACCACCCGCCGGTTGCCTCAAACTTAACACAGACATGTCTGTAATCGCAAATGTTGGGTCGGGACTAGGAGTGATTTTTCGGGAAGAACATGGGACGGTTATAGCTAGTCGAGCATGCCTTATCTCCTCTTTCTACTCCGCCAAGGATGGTGAAGCACTCAGTATCCTGTTGGGCCTTCAACTTGCTCGCTCCCTGCATGTTCGTCACCTCTTTATGGGATCTTATAACCTTGAAGTTGTCCAAGCTCTCAAGACTCGCAGTCACTTCCCTTCTTAATTTGGTCGTCTTGTTGATGATTTTTTATCTTTCTCACCTTCTTTTGAGACTCTATTTTTTACATACATCCTACACATTGTAATAAAGTGACTGATGCCACTAGCAGACTGGTTTCTATAGCTCACCTGTATATGGATTGGACTGGTATCCCACCAGTTCTAGTTGCACAACTGGTATCCCACCAGTTCCAGTTGCACAACTGGTAAGTGATGATGTTGCAGCTTTTGCATGAGTTGAATGAAAGGATCGCTTTTACCGTAAAAAAAAAAATTACTTAATATCCGTTGGGAACTACGAGGGGTTAGCCTTACTAACGTAATTAATCATTTTTTCTTTTTGGTCAATAATAATTAATTTTTTGTTCATCAGTATTGCTCAAATTAATAATGCAATATGTTATAAGAATGAGGTAATAATATTGATAATAGAAAATAATCAAATTGTAATTAAACTAAAATGGAGGGAGCTTGAGAAGATGAAATTTATGGTAGAATGTAAGTGCAAAAATATAAATGAATGAATAAAGAAGGATAAAAACAAATAGGTTTGATTGATTTAAAGAAATAAAATCAAACTAGTCCACTACCCATGGGTTCCACGGGGTTGGTTATTATTTGTATTCTTTCATAAACAAAAATGATCTTTCTTTATAAAATTAGTCATTTTATAATAATGTGTAGTTTATTATATGAAAAGTTTATAAATTAATAAGATATAATCAAACCTGATAGGTAAAGACTCTTGTTGCATCTTTCTATAATTGTATTTCGGTCAACAAAATCAAACAAATGAATAGCGATATTTGTTATATCTCTTTTTACTTGTCCAATCATAGTAGAACCATATAATATAAGTTTAAATTGGTGCTTCACTAGTCGGTATTGGCTGGTTTCTCCGACCACTTTGAAATTTGAGATTTTATAGACCAAACCTTCTTCCAATTCAGAATGAAAATACTGTACAAAATTTTTTTTATCACAGCATGCATAATTGAGCCCTACTAAAAAATAACAAAAAACAATTATATAAATGTGAAAAAAATTGATACAATACAAAGAAAAAAATATTAAAACATAAATAAATCTGGTTTTTCTAAAAAAAATACAATGAAAAAATGGAAATAATAATAAAAAATACAATGGAAAAAAGGAAATAATATTTAATTTTGAAAAATTTTTAAAAAAACTAATACAATGAAAAGAGAAAAAATAATACAATGCCAAAAAAATTAAATAGAAAAATAATATATAATTTAGAGAAATTAAAACAACAAATAAAATGTAAAAGAAGGTAAAAAATAACATATATATTTGAAAAAAAACAAATACAATACAAAGGAAAAATAATACAATGCTAAAAAAATAATATATAATTCTGGGAAATTAAAAGAACAAATACAATAAAAAAAGGGAAAAGTATATATAACTTGAAAAAAACAAATACAATACAAAGGAAAAAAAATACAATGCAAAAAATGATTTGAAGCGTCCCGACCCGTATTTACCGTACACAGTAAACACGTGCCAGAACTGTTCTTATTACAGTAGCAGACAGTACATACAATATAAAATACAATACAAGCAATCTCAAATACAACATCCGTCACCCGATCCCGGGGACCATTATTCAAGCCACAACAGCAGTAGCAGAAACATATAATACATGATACAGCAACATATAAAATATCAGCAGCGGAAGACTTAGAATGAGATGCAGCGGAAGTATGGATCCGGGATCTGGTGGAGTAGAAACAGCAGCTGGCCGAACCACGTACCTGAACTACGAACAACTCATCCTACGGGATGAAACCCCGCAGGCGAGGGGTGAGTCCGAAGTGCTCACCGACGAAGGATAAACAGTAATATGCAGGCTGTAACGACCCGGGTAAAACTTTTGTTTATTTTACTATTTTACTTTAACTTTTACGGTGATTAATAAAAGCCTATCGCAGTTAATCGAGAATTCTACCATTTGATTTCCATATGGTTTTCCTTATAGAAGTTTGATTATAATTATGAATATTACGATTATTATGATTATCACTATTTTTATGATTATTACTATTATTATTATTATTGTTGTTGTTATTATTATTATTATTATTATTATTATTATTATTATTATTATTATTATTATTATTTTGCCAAGTATTTATATTCTAATAATTACTAATTTATCTTAAAAAAAATTTATCCTTTATTTCCGCCATAAATAACAAATGTGTTTTTGGAAATTTACTTTGGATTTTCTGAGAGTAAGTGGTATTTTGAAACGAATTTTCAAAAAGACAAAATTACCCCTATATCTTATTTGGAGACTAAAAGAATAGAAATGGCATATAAGTCTTTTGCTTAATAATAATAATAAAAAAAATCATAATAATAATAGATTAAAAAAATAAATATAAAAAAATAAAAAAATATAAACTTTTTGCTGGTTCAGTTTCTTTCCAGCTCAATCGTGCATGCACTTCCATGATTATACTATGTTGATGGAATGTGGCCAACACCTTCTTCTTTTCCTCAGCCTTCATCACATGTTTTCTTTTCCTGGCTATTAACCCATGGTTTCTTGTCAAACCATGCACAATAACTCCACACCTCCTACACCCAACACTACCCAGTTCCATTTTTTCTTCACCGTTTCTTCTTCTTCTTTTTCCTCACCCTCACTGCCTACCACCACCTGTAACCTGACCAACAAGCACAACCGCCACCATTTTCCTCCCCTCCATCTCCCCTCCTCCTTCCTCCTCCTCTCCTTCCCAGCGCCGACCGACCCGGGAACACTACCGCCGCCACCAGTCGTCCTCCCTCTGCCGCCTGCTCACACCGCCGCTCTACACCTACAACAGAACCGCCTTCGTCCTCCTCACGTTGCACCATTGCAGAGCCTCTCTTTCCTCACGCCGCCGAACTGCAGTGACGAGTGGGACGTGCCTTCACTCCCAGTGGTCGTCCTTCACCGCTCCTGCAGCCTCGCGCCGTCGCCCTACACCGTACAGCACCTCCGTTTGTCTCCCTCGTCGCATCGCACCACAACCATCCATCAGTCCCGCCAACCACTGCTGCAAGTCACCACCGCCGCACGAACCGCAGCAACATGCGAGTCACGCCCCAACTTCCAGTGGCCACCCTTCATCGCTTCTGCAGGCTGTAGCTGTTGAACCCAACCTCTGAACCTAGAAATTATTGTGATTATTAAAGTTTGGGCTATATAATTAATCTAGGTTTGGTAAGTTTAATGCTTGTGGGCTATTTAAATTTAGATTATATAATTTAACATAGATTTAGGTAAGTTTAACAGTTTAATTAGCTAAATAATTTGGATAAATGATATTGCCACTTAAGGGATAACGATTCCTTTAAAATTGGAACCATGACCAGGATTTGATTTTTGCTCCAGTAAAATAATACCAATATCATTAATAATATAACTAATAATACTATTGTGGATTAATAATCTGATAATAAACCAATTAATATGGCTAGTAAGTTTACTAACGCTAGGGTCATTTTAAGTTGAGAAATAATTAAAGGGTCAAGGTCAGACAATGACATGTTTGCATGGCCAATAATTTCAACGGTACTGTATATATAACTATCCTATACTATGTTTAGTTAAATTGTACTACCACATAATCATTTATAAAGGCTGCAATACTTTTGTCAGCTTATATTAATTATTTGATAATCACAAAATTTTATGGGAACCAATTAAAATGACGACGATAGACTTTGTGCAAGACAAGCCAACTAGTGTTTAATTTATAATTATCATGCATATCATTCTTGTTGTGCATTATATGTGATTATGTTGTTACAAATATAGGAACGAGAACGATGACGTGACACCATATACCAGTTGCTAAGGAGTACCAGGTGAGGTTAAGTAAATATTTATATACATCCCGTGATATCAAGCTGTTGTTTGTTTGCTATATGTGACATTGCTGGTGTGAAACCTTGTGGCTGTGTATGGTTGTTGTGTGATGTATTAAGTTGATAATTGTTGCCGTTGATGTTGAAATTATTGTTGCTGTTGATATAATTGATGATGTTGGAATTGTGGATATAAGTAAGATTATTGCTGTTGTTGACTGTAGAATTGTGTGAGTTGAGTACCGGGGGTACTTTTATGTGATGACAGTTTGGTATTAATTATTATCCAGACGAGCGGAGAGGCTGCGAGCCTGCTCGGGATAATGAGATAATGGTCGGATGATAGAAATGTAGTAACTAGTCGAGGGAAAAGGAAATAATAAAATTGATTACACTTAGACATCTAGTAAGTCACAGTTAAATGTTGGAACAGCCAGATGGTAGTCTTATTTTTATGGTGCTGGGGGAGAGTGTGCTTGGGGTCTGCTCCCTGTCTGTACCAATTAGTATTTTTAGGCGCTGGGGGAGAGTGTGCTTGGGGTCTGCTCCCTGTCTGTGCCAGTTATACGTGGAGGTACCAGGGCGGGGTCCACGGGCTAGCTAGCTTGACTACCAGGCGACGGCCACCACTTAACTTGTGATAGGGGCCCTGATAATAAAATTGGAATAGTGTGTCTAAAATCACATGTGTGTTATTTAAGGTTCGTGAGAACCTTTGTTAATTGTTGATGATGTGACTTGGGAATTTACGATTGTTGTATATGTATATTTGCTTATGGGTTTTACCCGGTGGGCACTTCGGACTCACCCCTCACCTGCGGGCTTTCATCCCGTAGGTTGAGTTATTTTTGGTTCAGGTGTATTGCATTCCAGACAGGCTGCGACGTCATCCCTTGGACAGGACTCGGATCCATTAGTTGCATCATGGGTTGCATACAGTGTTTTTGTGAGTTGTTAAGTCTTCCGCTGTGCTGTTTATTGCTATTGTTGGGCCATTGGGCCGGTTGCGTTATTGTTGATGTTTCTGGGGTTTGGGTGACATGTTTTGATGTTGGGCCGATGGGCCAGGTTTTTTGATGTTTATGTTGTGACATTGGGCCATTGGGCCGTTTTCTTGGATTTATTCATTGATATTTTCTTTGGGCCATTGGGCTGAGTTACTTATTATATTTACTGTCGTTACAGTTCCGGCATGTGTTTATTGTGTATGGTAAATACGGGTCGGGGCGTTTCACAGGCAAACACAATACTTTCGAAGTAAAATTCCAGCAAAAGACATAACAGAGAAACAACCAGAAAATAACTGAGCCAAGACCAAAAGAATATTTATTATTACCAATTTTATCTTTCGGGGCCCTGTCACTGGACAAGCTAGGGTCGTACCTGGTTATTAACATATTCCGGGTACTAGATCAATCTAAGAGACCCCAGGGATCGACATCCCAAAAATATAGATCCCAGGGATAGATATCCCAAAAATATAATCACGGGATAGACATCCCAAGCATAGACATGCTTATCACAAGTAACCCAGATCATAGCCACCACAAAACAGTCTCTAACCATCTAGTCGTACCACTACTTTCCAAGTGACAAATAAGTCGTCAACACAACTTCTAATTATCCAATTATCTCATTATATCAGTATATCCACAATCAACAAATCAACAACCACAGCAGTTATACCACAATCAGACTCAATTGGCTCAGCAGTTAAATCAGGCAAAATAATCACAGAAAAACAAACACAGTATCATGTGCAACATATCAAAGGTTATCCATCCTCACCTTAGCCGATTTCCCTACTCTTGGAAGTCCTCAAATTTTCCCGACTCCGGTTCCTCGGGATACTGTTCGTTATCAGCTCCTAAATAGCAAACAATAGCATATACTCACATAAGATACACATAAATGCAAATGATGCTATACCGTAAAAATAAAACCTAAACTGGTTCGTAACGTCCCGGTGAAACCCCATTATCATCATCATTCACCATTTATTATTCCTGTGTCAAAATACCATACTGTATTTATACCCGGTTATTATTCCGGTATATACTTTGATAATACCCTTTCCTTATTTATTTCATAAGTATGTACTTTCCAAAATAATTATTATTGACCATATATATGTTCCCAAAATAATATTGTGTTAAATCACTTATTTCATTTATCCTCACAAATATAATCGTATACCATGTATATACTTTTTTGCCATATTTTCCAAAAATATACTTATCATAAAATAATTTTTCAAATACTAACGTACCTATATATATTTCTTCTTAAAAATAATTATCATAACCTATATCAAAGGTATTAGCTATTATGAAATATTCTTCCTAGAAATTAATCACATATGTCTATATATAAAGAAAATTTTCTGGTATAACATTTCCATAATATTTAATAATCATGTTATAATTATCTTAATCCCTTGAAAATGTTATTATAGGGTAATTACTCCGTTAATTTTCACAAGATATAACCACTTACTATTTATTATTTTATTTTCAGAAAATATCCAATCCATATTACATATATATTTATTTGTTATCATATTTATATTTTTTCCAGTTTTTATTTCCTATTATTTTTTTATTATTTCGGACTGGGCCAAGGTCCAAGCCCAAGCCCAGTGTTTAACCCCATAACAGCCCAGGTGCAACCATACTAGAACCCAGGCCCACTAATCTAGGCCCATTAACAACCCAGCCCCAGGCCTGACCCGTATTCAAAGGCGCGACCCGGTCCATGACCCGAATACGGGCGGGTCTGCCTTTGCACAACCGGGTCTGGCTCGACCCATCTACAAAAAGAGGTACCTGGTTACTCACCCACGTACCGAAGAGAGGAAGGCGGCTACAGGCGGTGCGACGAGACGTGGGACTTGCAGGGGTGGCTTCGGCGGCGACTACTGCAGGCGGTGGAAGCGACGGCTCGAGGGGACGCGGTAAGAGGAAGGCCGGCATTGTCGGGTTGTTGTGAGCCTCCTCTCGGCGGCGGCGACGCGAGAGAGAGGAAGGAGAAGACGGCGGCTAGCCTTTGCCTGCCTCGAATGGTCGGCGATGGTGGAGCGGGATGCTGGTGTCTACGGCGAGTGACGCGCGGCAGCGACGAGAAAAAGGGACGGGCGGCGCGCGGCTGTGGTGGTCGGTGCTGGTGTGGAAGAAAAAAAAAAGAAGATGGGGGTGGGTTGCTGAAACGACGGCGTGTAGGGTGTGTATGTGGTTTTTGTTTTCTTTTTTTCCTTTTCTTTCTGGTATGGTTTGTGAAGGAAGGGAGAGTAGTGGTTTGCACTAGTGGATGGTTTTGCAGGTGCGGCAGTGGGGAGCAAGGTAATTGTGTATACTGGGTTTTGGAAAAAAAATGGTGTGCACTGGCTGATGAAGACAAGAAGAAAGTCACAGGTTACATAGGAAGGTCACGGACAACATAGGGAAGAGGCGGCTGCGTGACTCAATCATGCAGTCGTGTCCCGTCCGGACCAGAAAATATCTGTTATACCCACTTGACTTTATTTCTGGCCCGTTAATTCGAGGTTAAGCCTGACTTCTCTTAAGATTCCTGGACTCGAAAAATACCAACTCTGGTCTGAAAAATCCGTAGAAAAATCGGGAACGTGGGCTAAGGGTCGGTTTCAGAATCCGATGCATAATTTATCCTGAAATAATTACCCATGATTAATTTCATTAGGTAAATTACTATACAAAGTTTTTTTTACAGTCCCGGTAAAAACATAAATTTTACCCGGGCCGTTACAGTCTACCCCCCTTAAAAAATTTCGTCCCCGAAATTCATTCCTTTTCAGTGAAGAGATGCGGATACTGGGACCGCATGTGTTCTTCAACTTCCCATGTAGACTCGTTAGCGGAATGCTTACTCCACTTGACCTTAACCATAGGAATGGTACGGTTCCGCAACTGCCGAATTTCTCGAGCAAGAATCTGTTCCGGCACTTCTGTGTAGGTAAGATCCTCTGCTACCTCAACATCCACTGGGGCAACAATGTGACTAGGATCTGATCGATATCTCCTCAGCATAGAGACATGGAACACGTCATGAATACGTGATAGCTCATCAAGTAAAGATAATCTGTATGCTAGTGGTCCAATTCTCTCTACGATCTCATATGGTCTAATATACCTTGGGCTCAGCTTCCCTCTCTTGCCGAACCTAATCACGCCCTTCTAAGGTGCTACTCTGAGGAAAACCTTCTCACCAACATTATACTCCATCTCACGTCGGTGTTTGTCGGCGTAGCTCTTCTGCCGATCCTGAGCAGCTCTCATACACTGTCTCACCGTCTGGTTCTTGTCCACTGTCTGTTGGACTAATTCTGGTCCAACGATCAACCTCATACCTTCTTCATCCCAACACACTGGACTTCTACACTTCCTTCCATAGAGAGCCTCAAAAGGTGGCATACTAATGCTGGAATGGTAGCCGTTGTTATAGGCAAACTCTGCCAAGGGTAGATACTTATCCCAACTCCCACTGAAGTTAAGTGCACAAGCCCTTAACATATCCTCCAGTGTCTGTATAGTTCTCTCAGACTGTCCTTCTATCTGAGGATGAAAAGCAGTGCTGAAGCTCAACTTAGTCCCTAGCGCTGCTTGTAAGCTCTTCCAGAAACGTGATGTGAACCTCGGATCTCTGTCTGAGACTATAGACTTTGGAATCCCATGTAGTCTCACAACCTCAGCAACATACTTACCCGCCAATGTGTCCATGGTATCAGTTTGGCGGATAGGTAGAAAATGTGCCGATTTTGTTAGTCGATCAACGACGACCCAAATAGCATCATGCTGCCTCCGAGTCATCGGTAAACCAATCACAAAATCCATAGTGATCATCCCCCACTTCCACTCTGGCACTGACAAAGATCTCAACTTTCCTGCTGGTGCTTGATGCACAGCTTTCACCTGTTGACAAGTGAGACATCTTGCAACATACTCAGCTACATCCTTCTTTATACGAGGCCACCAGAAATGACTCTTCAGGTTCTAATACATCTTGGTGCATCCAGGATGCATCGCATATGGCGTCATATGACCTTCTTCCAGGATCTAACTACGCAGATTACTGACATTGGGTACACATACTCGTTTCCCAATCATCAATGCTCCATCATCAGCTATACAGAACTTTTCCTCTTTTCCACTCCTTACTCCTTCCTTAAGCTTGACCAGGTCGGGATCTCCATCTTGTAACTCCACTATCCATCCTCTTAGATTAGACTTGACACTCATATATGCCAGTAAAGCTCCTGTATCATCAACTGTCAAACCGACTCCCAACTTCCTTAACTCGATAAGTGAGAACATCGAGTAGCTAGTGGAAGCATCCTCTGGTTGTCTCAGGCTCAAGGCATCAGCTACCACATTAGCCTTTCTTGGGTGATACTCGATAGTACAGTCATAATCGTTAAGTAACTCAACCCAACGTCTCTGTCGTAGGTTAAGCTCCTTCTGAGTCATGATGTACTTAAGACTCTTGTGATCAGTGAAAATCCGACACTTCTCTCCAAACAAATAGTGTCTCTAAATTTTCAGAGCCAAGATCACAGTTGCCATCTCAAGATCATGCGTCGGATAATTCTTCTCATGAGTCCTCAACTGCCTAGAGGCATAGAAAATCACTCGTCCTTCTTGCATCAGCACGGCTCCTAGATCAAGTCCCCGATGCATCACAAAACAGCACATACTCAACTCCAAGCTTCGGTACTGTCAGAACCGGTGTTGTGGTCAGCTTCCTCTTAAGCTCTTCAAAACTCTGCTGACATTCCGGGCTCCAAACAAATGCCTGTTCTTTCCTTAATAGCTTCGTCATGGGACTGGCTAATAAGGAAAAACCTTCGATGAACCTCCGATAGTATCCTGCAAGTCCAAGAAAGCTTCTGACTTCAGATACGTTCTTAGGTGGTTCCCATTCCAACACGGCCTTTACTTTGGCAGGGTCAACCTTTATTCCATCCCCGCCAACCATATGTCCAAGGAAAGAAACTTCTCCAAGCCAAAATTCACACTTGCTGAATTTGGCATACAACTGCTTCTCCCGTAACCTCTGAAGCACTATCCTCAAATACTCCTCATGTTCCTCCTTGCTCTTAGAGTAAATGAGGATATCATCGATGAAGACCACAACAAACTTATCTAGAAACTCATTCAAGACCAAGTGCATCAAGCACATGAACACTGCTGGTGCATTTGTTAATCCAAACAGTACCACTGTGAACTCGAAATGACCATACCGTATGCGGAAGGCAGTTTTCGGTATGTCCTTCTCAGTAATCTTGATCTGGTGATACCCAGACCGAAGATTAATCTTGGAAAACATAGTGACTTCTTGCAACTGGTAAAAAAAATCATCAATCCTAGGCAACGAGTACTTGTTCTTAATTGTCATCTTGTTCAGCTGGCGGTAATCTACACACATCCGCAAGCTACCATCCTTCTTCTTGACAAACAGAACTGGTGCACCCCATGGTGAGGTACTGGGTCTGATGAAACCCTTTTCTAATAGCTCATCCAACTGATTCTTCAGCTCCTGAAGCTCTGTTGGTGCCATCCTGTATGGAGCCATCGATATGGGTGTGACTTCTGACATCAGGTCGATGGTGTACTCAACCTCTCTGTCGGGTGGCAAACCTGGCAAATAATCTGGAAAGACATCAAGGAACTCCTTCACCACTGATATATCTCCTGGGGTAGGATCTCGTGTATCTTCACTTGTGATGTGGTTCAGCAAAACATCTGGACCATGCAGCTTCACTCTAGAATCTTGCATAGTAGAGATGCTACACGTAGCAGCAGCTCTCCTAATACCTGTTACCAAAACTTGTCGTCCACCATCAGAAGTCAGCAGCACTTCCTTAGTCCAACAGTTCACCAGGGCATTATACCTCGACAACCAATCCATCCCTAGGATTATGTCAAATCCCCCCATGTTCATCACAACCAAACGAGCTAAGAAAACCTCATCATCATAAGAAAGGAGAACATCCTTGCACACTTGTGTTAATCTCACCACTATGCCCGCGGGTAACCTAACCCTCAACGGACATACTAAACTCTCTTCCTTACAGCTATGTTGTATGGCAAAACTCTGAGCGATAAAAGAGTGTGTGGCACCAGAATCAATCAAAGTATATGCAATACTACCGAAAGCTGTAAAGGTACCTGCAATAATATCAGCATTCTTGGGATCATCCTCAGCCGTGATCACAAATGCCCTCGAAATGACTGCATTCTGGTTCATAGCTGACTGTGCCCGAGTAGGAGCAGCTCCTCGCCCACGGCCTCGGCCAACTCCAGAACCACTGGGTACGCTGGCCACTGATGCTTGTACAGTGTGAGTAGGAACAGCAACTCCAGATCTTCCCAACATAGGACATGAACTCCGGTAATGCCCAACTTCATTGCACTCAAAGCACCTCACCCTAGTCAGAGGAGGTCTAGGGCGAGTGTCTCCAGATGAAGTCCCTCCAGACTAGGTCCATGAACTCCCACGATTGTTGTTGTAGTTTTTGCTCCATCCTCGACCCTGAGATACTGGCATGGATTGAGTCTGTCCATACCCTGACCTGTTACCGGTGCTCTGGAACCTCTTGTTCTGATTCCCAGCATTCTGTGCAAATTTCCTCTTCCGGACTTCTTCCATCTCTCTCTCATTCCCCATCCAGATAACTTCTGCACGAAGAGCATCCGCAAGCATATCCTGATAAGTCTCATAAACCTTGCACCCCATAACTGTCTGGATGCAGGATCGCAAACCATCCCAGAAATGCTTGCATCTGACCTCTGGTGTGGACACATACTCCGATGCATAGATGGATAAGCGATCAAACTGGATCTCATAGTCGTTCACCGACTGTCCGATTCGCTGTCGCAGACTCAGGAATTCTCACTTGAGCTGGTCCTGGTATCCATCTGTGACAAACTTCTTCCGAAACATCTCAGTGAACTGTGCCCAAGGCAAGGTGACTGGTTTCACCATGTCACGTGTTGCCGAATCCCACCAATCCACAACAACATTGCGAAACATGGATGCAACATACCTAGCCCACCTGTCATCTGTGCATCTCAGCTTCAACATCACTCGGTGAGCTTGACGAAGCCATTCGTCAGCTGCTTGTGGGTTAGTAACCCCTGTGAAGGCATCAAGACCTAGCTTAGACAGTTTGGTGTAAACAGGGTCCTCAACAGGTCCTTGATTCTCCTGTTCATGAGCTTTCCTGGCCTCCAAACGGGCATCTCTAGTGTCCTGACATTGTAAGATCTACGCCATGGTGTGCATCATCTGTGTGGCGTCCGCTGGTACAACCGCGGGTACTTGTCCACCCACGACTGGTTGCGGCTGATCGACCGATACTTGGTCAACTTCCAAACGCTGCTCAGCATGCTGGTTTCCTCCTACCGGATCCATTCGTACCTATATGAGAATGTATGTATGCGGGTTATGCCAAGAGAATGACCAGACTATGCACATATAGGCAACAAACAAGCACATTATCGCCCTAAGGACCTACTGCCCGCTCCGCTACCAAACTGAAGCGTCCCGACCGAAATACCGTACACAGTAAACACGTGCCAGAATTGTTCTTATTACAGTAGCAGATAGTACATACAATATAAAATACAATACAAGTAATCTCAAATACAACATTCGTCACCCGATCCCGGGGAGCATTATTCAAGCCACAACAGTGTTAGAACAATAACCCTACGCTAGAGGGGGGGTGAATAGCGTTTATCGAATTAAAACGAAATAAGCAGGAACTAAGTGCGGAATTAAAACAAATGAAGGACACAAGCAATTTATCCTGGTTCACACACACACTACTTGTGTGGCTAATCCAGTCCTTCAAGAGACTCTCTTGAAGATTCCACTATCTACGTTAAGCTTACGGGTGCTTAACAAACCGTTACAACCTAGAGTTCTAGTCACAAGAAACTCTAATCTCTTGCTTGAAGATACCTCACTTCAAGACTTCTCACACAAGAAGATATACCCTCTTCCTATGAATCTTAACAAGGGAACTAACCTCCCTTAAGGTGTATAACAATACAATCACTCAAACAAAAAAACTCTCACAAGAGTAGATATGAGTTAGAGAATTTAAGCTCTAAAAGGCAACTCTCAAATCCTCAATAGGATATTGGCTCAATAAAGATTTTTGATGAATGTATGGAATGAATACTTGAATGTAGAGAGTTGATTGTCTTTAAAACAGAGACCTAAATGCTCTATTTATAAGGTTAAAAACATGTATTACCGTTGGAAGATCAATTCAAAACATCTTTAAACAAAGTAGCATGGAAAGGTGAAAAGTATGTCTGCTCATGTCGGCTGAACATCGATGTTGTAAATCAGGACATCGATGTTCTAGCCTTTGAGTATGCATTATTAGTCCAAGGGTCATATGGACATCGATGTTGTAAAGGTGGACATCGATGTCCTGGCCAGTGAATATGAATTATTGGGCTAACGGTCACTAGAACATCGATGTTGGCCAGAAGGACATCGATGTTCCACAAGACATTGTCCAAGACCCGAGACAAAATAACATCGATGTTCCATAGCTGAACATCGATGTTCCATAGCTGAACATCGATGTTCCATAGCTGAACATCGATGTTTTGGACATTCCCAAAACAATCTTAAAACCAAATTCAATAGGACATCGATGTTCAAATTCTTCAAAGCAATTTTTAAGCATAACGGTTATGCGGACATCGATGTTCAGAAATTGGACATCGATGTTATGAACTACTGCCTACTTTTGGAAAAATTATTTTAGTGCAGGACATCGATGTTCCAATATTGGACATCGATGTTCAAAGCTTAGAAACCTTCTCGAAAGCTTGGTTTCAAGGCAGGAAACTACTGCCTACTTTTGGAAAAATTATTTTAGTGCAGGACATCGATGTTCCAATATTGGACATCGATGTTCAAAGCTTAGAAACCTTCTCGAAAGCTTGGTTTCAAGGCAGGACATCGATGTTCAAAATTGGGACATCGATGTTCATTGCTCGAAAAACATTTTTATGCTTGGAAATATGTTATGTTATGCATGAGCAAAATTCATTTTATTTTGAGCCAATGTCCTAGAAGAGTTGAGTGTTATACCTTGTACAATTTATGAATCTAACTCTTCTTTCTTTGGCTCTTCAATTCTTGTGCTCATTTACTTTGATCCTTTGCTTCTTGATTGGTTTCATTTGCTTTGAGGATTGGTTTGACATCATTTCTTTTTGCTTCATCTTTGTCATGATCTGGAGTTGATTTGTCAATTATCAAAACCTGTAATGAACCATGAGTTCTAATAATTTCCCCCTTTTTGATAATTACAAACACCTAGAAGTATATGCCAATATTAGAGGTATATGTAAATATTTATAACACAATGATTCCCCCTATATTTTGCAAATTATGATTCCCCCTATCTTGATGCATATACTTCTTCTTATCTTCCCCCTTTTGGCATTAGCAAAAAGAAATGATGATGCATATATTTATTCTTCCCCCTTAAGGTATGACTTATAATTCCCCCTAAGTTCATGCATATGGCAAAGTATTTTATAGAAAACAAAGCATAAAGGATAACAAGGATAAGAGTTTAGAAAGATGGTTCCTAGTTTCCATCATTATCGTCATCTTCATCAGTAGCTTCTTCCTCACTATGTTACTTCTTCAGCAAGCCTTGTTCCCCCTTTCTCTTGGTCTTAGTGAGGGGTACCTGCCAAACATAGTTAGACGAGCCTCGGGTGCTCAAGTTAGCAAAGATAATACACTAGTTTTAGAAAGTTGAAACATGGGTGACAAATTTAAGGATAGTAAGTTGGCCTCTGCCCCCAAGAATTATTGTCTTGGATTTCGATCCTCCCGGGATGAGAGGGTATCTCCTTGTCGTAAGTACACCGAGCTCGAGAAAATGTCTTGTCAGTTGGACTTTGGGTGCCTCTGATGCCCAACTAATTAGACTGTGAGTCCCGTGATGAATCAATAATGCAGTTTAGGCCACGATTTTCAACAAAGCATGATTATCTGAGAAATTGAATGTTAGCAATAAATGAATTTGCAAGTGTCTCAAAAAGGAGATTCTTGAAAACCGAAGCGGTTTGGAGGGGCCTTCCTCTGAACGTTGTTCATGACACTCCAAGGATCGGTAGGGGTCACCTCCTGAACACTTCTGGACACTTTAGAAATTGGTAGGGGTCACCTTCTGAGAGAAGAGGCAATGCAATTATGTTTCTATAAATAGACATACGTTTAGAGCTCATTAAAACATAGAAAATTTATAACCCAATTTCAGAAAGGGAGTTAGAAAAAAAAAATCAAAAACAAAAATGCCTTCCCCTTCCACTGTCTTTTTTGTTGAGGGTGCAAACGTAGGTAGGAGAAATCGGTTGGCCTTCAGCATTGTAAATGAACAACAAGGGCCATTGCCAGAGGAACTAGCAAGAATTCCTCGTCTTGTCTTCGTAGACGAGATTNTAGCGCCCACTTGGCCAAAGGTTCGCCTTTTGGTGTGGAACTGCAGAGGTATCACAGCACGTTCTCAAGATTTTGTTCGAACCCTACGAGACCTGAAGAACCAATATAAACCAAATATGGTTCTGCTCACGGAGACTCAATGGCAGCAAACCGGAGATCACGGAGTTATCCCTCTTCGCTTTCCACCAACACATCGGTTCGAGCTTCCTGGCCAGAACAACTCGGGTGGAATGTGGTTTGCTTGGAGTCATAGCATTAGGGTTAACATAGTCAATACTCCTAATAGCTTCACTGTAACAGCTGAACCGAATCGTTAGAAACAGATTATGATAGCTATGTACCCCCTTTTTTTTTATATGTGATTTGTAATGTAATATAAATGATGTAATGATGTAATCAAGTGTGTGAGTGTTTTAAGATCCATCAGCTGTACTCAATCTTTGTAATCAATAAAAGTACTTTATGCTTTCAGCATGTGTATGACATAAACTTCTTTCATGTGAATGTTCATCAAACAAGCTAGTGTTTCTCAATTCGATCAATTATGCACTAACTACATGCTTGGCTTAAATTGAAAGAAATCTGAATATTCTTCCTGAAACACTTAGTCATGAATATGCTACCTAAATTTCTTAACTTAAATGAGAAAGTTAACTTGTTTCTAAGCTGTGAGAATGCATCAAAGACACAACATCGATGTTCAAGAATGAGATATCGATGTTTTTGACTACTAGACAGAAATTTTTAAACAGCTTGGAATGAATAACATCGATGTGTAGAAAACGAACACCGATGTTTAAAGTCTACTGGATAAATAAAGTTCTTACCAAACATCGATGTGCATGCTTGATTTATGGCTTGGCAGTTCTCATGGGAACATCGATGTTGATCACAAAACATCGATGTTTTCCAGCTACTGGTTGAAAAATCAGGTGAGCTGAAAATCACAGAACATCGATGTTTCTTGTTAAACATCAATGTTGTCTCCTATTGGTCCGGTTTTGCACTATCACTCAGTCTTGAATTTTGGATGCTTCTTTTGTCATTTGCTTGGAGCATCCGCAATCAAGGTACCAAAGTACACTTGATGCCTTCAAGCATACCTGCAAAACAAATCAAAAGGATTTTGGTACCCAAATCTTTTTGGGTCCTTGGTGGTTAGAAACATGGCGATGATGGTCCTCATCTTGTGCCCAATGTCTGTGCCTAGTAAAACATACCGGGGCAATGTGTCCTATCC
>JAKUCV010003263.1:4271-32034 GCA_028386065.3 Turnera subulata | reverse complement strand
TGGCCCATGGAATTTGATGACAGTTAATAGGCAATTGACATACACAGTTAGCAATCTTAGTATCAGTACATACATGAGTATATCCTTACAGTTGTGTTCCCCTTTGTGGGGAAGACATTGTTACAAGTATCTTAACCTTTCCAAATGCTATCAAAGACTCATAAAATATATTTTGTATTTGTACTTAGCCTTGATATTAAATTTGGCACACCACTTTTAACCCGGATTCGCAAAAAACCTAATGTATTTTTTGTACCTTTACTCCGCTTTGTAATAAAATTTGGTACATGTATTCATTTTTCATGAATTTTGGTACCAGTACATCCTAATTTTTATATAATATATTGTATTTCTGGTTGTTGGATTGTCGGAGACATGTGTCTAATATTTTTAGAGACATATTATTTGTAGGTCCCACTTCACCTAGGTTCCCACCTTTAACTTAATCCTGCAATACCACGACATCGATGAACTTTTGCTTCCTTTTGGATTTTAATCTCTTTTTCTCAAATGAAATTAAAATAAAATTGGGTTATTTGGCAACGTTAGACTCGTTCTAATTAGGAACAAGTTGGTTTTTCTGCGGAATTGGGTTAAAGGTGGGAAACCCGGGTGAAATGGGACCCACAAATAACGTGTCTCTATAAAAACAGAAAAGTGTCTTCGACAACATTCCAACCACCAAAAGTACCAAATTTAATGAAAAGTAGGCTGCACAGGTTTCAAAACCTAAATTATAATTTACTTTTGTCTATACTGAATTATTTTATTTATTTGGACAATTTTGTACCAAATTTAGTACTATTTAGAATTGGAATTCAAGTTTTCTTTGGATTGATCAGGATCATTACTCACCCTTCGTTACTGCCATTCCATTACAAAATTAGGATGAAATTTATTTTTGTATCCAATAGAAACTAGGTAGACAGGAATCCGATTTTAATTTTTCTTTTTGTATGAAAGAATAACTAAAGTAAGAGTAGAAGGTTTCCTCGATGATTCAGATGTAGTTTTCTTATTTTAATATGATAAAGATAATTTTATATTTTTTTTTATGCATTAGATAACGCGTAAAGTATAAATAGAAGGTTCACTCGATGAATCAGATTCAGTTTCATTATTTTATTACGATAAAGATAATTTTAAAACTTTATTTTGTATCCATTTGAAACCGCGTAAAGTATAAATAGAATATTTACTCGATGTTTCAGATTTAGTTTCCTTATTTTATTGTGATAAAGATAGCTTTTAAGCTTTTTTACATATTTTCAATACCGCATATAATTTTACTGGATGATTTAGATTTAGTTTCCATATTTTGTGATAATTTATGCGAGCTAGAGATTGTTGTCACTGCACCACAAAATTACAACGAAGATTATTTTAAAGTTTTCTTTGTATGTAACGGATACCGTGTATATAGGAATCCAATTTCAATTTTACTTTTTCTATGACTAAATAGAATTTTTATTCGATAATTGAGATTTAGTTTCCTTATTGTGTTAACCTATTACGTGTTAAGCCTTTCTTTGTCTTTGTTGACACTGCTATATATAGTGCTCATCGTTTTTCATCAAACAATAAACTAGCCTTAGATGCCAAATATAAAATAAATTTAGTTGATTGAGGTTCTATAACCGTCATTAGGTTAAGAATTTGAACCCCATCAACCATCATTCTTAGTGAGTTGATTTATAAGCATCATTTTAAACACTTGTTCAACCTAGTGGCCAGCGACCTTCAACAGAAAGAGTCTCCCTTAACCTAACTTTGTACCAAAAAACTTGACTTAGGTTATACCAATCAAGTCAGCACAATAATAAACTTAATCAAAGGGCATCTTACAGTTTTCTATTGACACCACTTCTCTTCACCCAAGAACACCAAACTTCAGTTCTTATAGGTTCGTTCTCGATTTCTTCTTAGTAGCAATTTCAGTTGCAATGTTTGCTTATAATTTATATTTGCTGTGTTATGTCATAAGAAACTTTAAAATATTATGCAACTTTAATTATTATAATAATATAAGTGAGATCTATAGTTTTGAGTTAGGATAACATTAGTAACTTGAAACTTTAAGAATTAGGAAATATGAGTTTTCTTCTTTTATAAGTCACTCATTTTGCCTATTTCTTTTCATATGTGATAGTTATTTATTTTTTAATACCCAACAATTAAACTTAGCCTCTCCTATCTGGATTATTATGGTTAATCGGGAGCCAAGTCTTTTTTGGACGAACTTTCTATGTGAACTAAATCCAAATTTAACCAATATTGAACTTGAAAAATATATGGCCCATACCGATTTGACTACTGGTCAATTATATAAGGGTTTATCCTGTAACCGTAGGGCATAAGATAGAAAAACTCTTATTATAATCAAGAGTTGAAGAAAAGAGTTCCAAGACAAATATGGAAAACATTTGCAAATGTTAGAAGAAAGAAAATAAAATCTGAAAATTAAATGTGCAACACACGGCCTGACTCTTTTATTCTCTGTAAGTACTTGAATCAAAAGAAAATCAAAGGAGAATTACTTTGTATTGCAGAAATTAAGGTACTAAAAAATGTCATTATGAAGAATTAAAGAGGAATAAATTTGTTCATAATGCCCAATAATTGCAACAATATTTTTTTCTTTTTGATGCTAACAATATTTTTTTCTAGAGTACTTAATAGTTGCGACACTCTTCAATAACCTTTAATTTGTAGTGCTATGTCCCTAAGCATTAATGATTGCATTTATTACATATAACTGCAGTTGAGACCCATTCTAAAAACCACAAAGAAAAGTCATAATCATATGCATCTCATAGACCTTGAACCATCTGTGGCAGCTCTGTGATTTTGTCCATTTTGCAATTTTGCTGCTTAGTATCTATATTTCATCATGCAGATCGTGGTCCGAAGAAAAAAAAAAAAAAGACACAAGTTATCACCATCAGGCAGCAACAACACGGTCGTTGTTCATGGCAATTCAATCAAGGGATGGCGATATCCTCCTTCTACCCGGTAAGAAGTTCAATAGATTTTCAGTGAATGTCTGATGCAAATACATACGATTATGAGGCGTCCTTCAGGCTAAAGTTTTGAGTTTACAACTTCTTTTATTTGTATAATGTACTTCTTTTATATTTTGAAAGTAAATTGGGGTCTTGGCCTTAACAAATTGGTAGGAATTTTTGGGGAATTCACCATGGTTTTTGTGACAAAATGAATTTCCAAAAATGCCTTTTAGCCACACTAATTAATCAAATTTATGGGAGGTACCACCTGCTATTTGCCTGAATATTGGTTTTAGTGTCTGGTCTGATTTATTTGTCTATTTAGATATTGTTTAAAATTGTTTGGCGTATAATAAAAAGCTAATCTTTTTCTACAAGTTCTCCGTCAAGCATTTATGATGTTTTATTCCACTATAGAAATATGATAATCTATACGGTATGGACAGCTATAATCCCATGATATATAGATTGCTGAAATAAACTTACCCTAAAATATAAATTGTAGGAGAGTTTTTTCGTTTTGTTTTCATTTTGTTGGAAATATTTCCAGGGCATTGACAAAGATCAACGACATGCATCACTCTTTGTGCAATATAAAACTAATTAGAGCAATGAAATCCACCGACATGCAGATCCATGGAGCCGACATGACGTCCACACTTAACAAAGCTGGACCATGTTAGGATGACTTGTAGTACACCTGGAGGAGAAGCGTCCACATGGGCAAAGAAAACGGTCAGGCTTGTGATTAGCAAGAGAATGAGGGGCAGACTGATACTTGGAGGAAACCATCAAAGGCCATGTCTCCTCACCGTTGGCTTCCCGCCTCTTCAAAACCACAACGGCGGGAAGAAAGTAGGAAAAGTCTCATACATCACCCTCGATGATACGGTGGAGTGACACTTGGGACAAAGAATCAACCGTCTGGTGTTCTTCCAAGATCATAGCCAATACCAGGATACATAGTCTCCCATAAAATCTGTGGGTATTGATAGATATACATACCATACCAGGATACAATAATCATTATAAGGAAGCAAAGAATGCTTTGGAAAAGAAAGTGGTTGGCAAAACTTGTGAATCACGAATAATCTTCATTTGTCTTATATGAAATTAATAGTAAGTCTTATGTGAATTAGGACCTGGTATATAAGTCCAGTTATCTTATCTAGGTGCGTGGAGGACCATGGTGGACTCTGCACCACGCCTACTTTTTTCTTCTCCTTGGATTGCTCGCCGGTGGGTGTGGATGATTTAATTTCGGTTTCTCTGACAACGGGGTGACGCACAGGGTTCGTTGGCGCCTAGGGCATTAAAGGTGGTCTATAAACTAGACCTTTATTTTTTATTTTTTTCCCTCGCAGATGCTCCACCATGATTTATTTTTATTTGCTTGCATTGTTGATTTTTTTGGATCATCTTGGATCTGTAAAATCTATTTAAAGTTTTGCTAGATTTTGTTTTCCGTGAATAGAACAGTTCATCTGGATTCTGTCGTCGGTCGTCCATGTTGCCACGTACACTCCACTTAGATACCACGGAATAATAATCATTCGAGTGCAACTAACAACTGATCTCTTGTTAGGACCTAGTATGAACTATAGAAACACCTCTTAGGACACCAAAATGGGTTTTTGGTATAATTGATACCCGAATTTTACACTTTGCATCATCGTATACCTCAAACCTTTTTCCGGTCATTTATGCACCTAATTTTTTTTTTGTCAGGCCAATTGTAGATCTCGGGCTAGTTATGTGCTGACTTGGATGCTGCCTAAAATTATGTTGCAACCCGTTGATCAAAACGACACCGTTTCATAGCAATACGATGTCGTTTCATAGCAATATGATGTCGTTTCACGTCCAACCCAATTCTCTAGTATCTCACCTGATTTCTTGCCCAGTTTTGACCCGATGTAACAGGTTCAACCAGGTAATCTAATGGCCCAAAGTTTCCCACGCACATTAACCATCCACCTATAACCAAATCCTAGTTTTGCTATCCCTCCCCTACCGCGATTTTTTTTTGCTTTGTTTTTAAATTAAAATTTCTAAATTATAATCCTAACCCTAATTGTATGGAGCACAAATTAAATTATTAAAAAACCCACCTAATTTTTCATTCCCATCCCCTCATCCCTCGCCCTCGCCACTATTATCTCCAAGCACACCTTCTCCCCTTCTTCCTTTTTCAATTTTTTCCGTCGCTTAAATAGAATGGGGGAGCCAGAACTAAAGCGTTATAGGTATAAATCTTATTTTGCTTTGGAGAGCCAAAATCCAACCATCTCTTTACACTTCTCAATCTTATTAAAAAAATCAAAACAATCACTTGTACCACACGAGAAAGGTTTTCATAATTCGAAATCAATCAAAAAACTTGATTTCGAATTCCTCCTTTGCTACATTATAGCCAAAGCTTTCATATTTCTCCACATCATGAAATATGAAGTTTCATGTAATATGGCATAGCATCCCTAGTACCTTCATCTCCTTCTAGCACAAAACCAAATTAAATAAGTGAAAAACTATTTGCTAAAAACAAAATAGCCTACCAACGAGGTGTTGGCACAGTGGTCTTCAGCAGGTTGTGGTCCCTTAACTCACGACTCGGGTTCGATTCGGCAGAAACATGAAGTATGAAAATACGCTGTTGGTAATGGTCCCACATTTTGAGGTGGATGCTGAACCGTGCTGCTCATGGTCCTAGGCTAAATGCCCGGGAAGTGAGATGGATGGTCGAGCCACGGGTGAGATTAGTCTGGCTTGTCGAGCTCGGATACTCGCAACTCACAAGTATTAAAAAAAAAAAAAACAAAACAGCCTGTAATTGTCCTCCAAGACTGTCTATAGACTATATGTATTCCTCCAAATATAGCCGGATTCTTCTTCTTTTTCTTTTCGTATGGAATTTGTCCCTCGCTTGCATCTTTCCATTCCAAAAACAAACAATTGGCTTCTTCTATGAATGCTGTCACTCATGCCTACAAATATGAAACTGAAAATAACTCCTCCATGAGAGTGAAACCAGTTTGACCAAATGAATCGGACTGAGTGAAAATTGTTAACAAACGACGAAGTCAAACAAATTATTAATATTTCCAGCACTTGCACATGTGAAAACCTGCAAAACAGCAATCTCCATGAACAAATTGTTGGTACAATTTAGCTTCAAAACGCGTTACTCTCACTACCAATTTCTGGCCCGTTTCTTAGGGGAGTTACTTACGGCCGACCAAGGTAAGGAAACCGTAAGTAATTGTAAGCAATTGCTTACGGATTAGTAACGAATTTCTTACGGATTGGTTTTCCTATTATTTTAAGTCATATTCGACTTAATGGTTACGGATTACTTACGGAATTTTAACAGTTCACTTACCAATCTATCCGTAAGTAAAGTTTTAAAATACTACTTTCCAATTTACTTACGGTTGCACCGTAAGCAAATTGTAAAGTAATATTTTTTTTGCTTGCATGGACAGTTCCCCCTCCCTCTCAAAATTTCACTCTCGCGCTTCCCAATCTCACAAAAATTCCCGATTCAACAAGCCCTACCCCTAATTTCTGCTTCCCTCCTCCCCGCTTCCCCTAGGCATTTTGCCTCTTCCAAAACTTCAATCTCTCCCTCCCAAAATTTCACTGAGAGGAAAACAGAACTCTTACTCTTAAGCAGAACTCTCACCGCCTCCCCGTCCCCGAACGCCCCCAACGCCAGCTCACCATCCTCCGCCTCCCCGCCACTCCCGCCTCCGTCCTTGCCGCAAGGCCTGACCACCACCAGCGTGGCCCCTTCCACCCACTCGCCACCCCTCAACTCCACCCTCCGCTCGTGCCGCATCCTCATCCTCACACTCGGCACCACCGTCCTCCGGCTAACCTCCTCCACCTCCCACTCCCCGCGCCCCCGGGCCTGGTCCCTGCACTCTCGCAACCCTTCCCCTAATACCGCTGAGTGCCAACAGAGAGTTAGATTGACTCTGAACAAAACTGTTCAACAGGCAAAACGCGAGGTCCATCTCATTCAGAAGGTTTTTTTTTTCTCTCCTCTCTCTCTCTCGTTTTGATTTGCATAACTGTTCTGCGATTGATCTGTTGGCGAAGGAGATTTTGCTTGCAGAGATCGTAATACAGGCAGTTTGTGTTAACAGATATGCAGCTAGCGTTGTTATAGTATTGTTCTTCCCTTGTTGTGTATATATATATAAATATTCTTCTCTTCACTTGTTCGCTTTCCTTGCAGAGATCGTAAGTCTGTTGAATGCTCTGTTTTTATTTTTTCGATTGTGTTTGAAT
The DNA here is from genome assembly GCA_028386065.3 of Turnera subulata. Taxonomy (NCBI): domain Eukaryota; kingdom Viridiplantae; phylum Streptophyta; class Magnoliopsida; order Malpighiales; family Passifloraceae; genus Turnera; species Turnera subulata. Next base: position 24,736 of record JAKUCV010003263.1, on the reverse strand, counting down.
GCTCTGTTTTTATTGAAAAGGCTGCACTGAAGGGGATAGACTGGACTTATAAATCAGATGAAAAGGCGATTCCAAAAAGGTAAGTTCATTGTTCTTTCAGATGCAAATACAATTGATTAACTTGTTGTGATAACATTTCACTTATTGGATATCTTAACCTGGAGTTAGACTGCTTAAGTTTGGTTATTTTTCTGTATTTCTTGCATTTAATTACTAAGATCGTTAGTTTGCAATGTTCATGTTGTCCTTTTGTTTCATTTCATAATGTTTTCTTTAATTGGCATTTCCTTGGGTTGAGTTATTAACATGGGGCCAGTAGAGCATCATTACCTTTTTCTTGCGTAACTTGCAGGGGAGTTGGCAATCCTGTGCAGATTGTTCAGAGACACCACTTTGCGTCCCATTTAAAGCGCATGTCAGTCGTGGTTCGCATAGAGGAGGAATTTTTTGCTTTTGTTAAGGTCTGTTAGTAATTATCATTTGCAGTTGCTGTTGAATTTTGACAACAATTAATGATGCTTGGGAGCAGTCGGTTATTGCATTATAAAAATGCTTTTGGTTGCTCGTTAGTTCAGAAAATAATACTGGGAAAGCTGTCTTGTCTCTCTATAACAGGGTCTCAGGACAGCTATTATAGATAGTAATCTACCTTCCATCTTTGTCAGTTGGTAAAATTTGGGTCATCTTTTGAAAATATGTTATTAACTAACAGTTGCTTTGACATTTCAGTTGCCAAACTTGAATGTTTGATAATTAAGTTGGTTGGTCCTTATTCACTTGGACCTGATAATCCAAGAGTTGAATGTAGTGAATAGTGAGAGTTATTTGATCTCCAATCTTGCAAAATGGATTCCTAACTATTGTTTTTGCGGTGCTTAAAGATTGAAGAAACAGATATATAGAGCTGTGCTAGCTTATATTTTTTCATGTGGTACTTATAGTCCATCTCCCTGAACTATTAGTTTGCATGCCATGTCAGGGTGCACCTGAAACTATCCAGGACATGCTCACTGAATTGCCTCCATCTTTTGTTGAGACCTACAAGAAATATACACGTCAAGGGTCTAGAGTTCTAGCCCTTGCTTTCAAGTCCCTACCAGACATGACAGTAAGTTTCGTCTCTCTGTTTTCTCTATTTAATTATAAGTAAAAATAAGCAATTATTATAAGGATTGGACTTGCTGATCTGTTCCTGAAATTGGTGGTGTTTACTAACAAATCGTTTTTCCTTTGTTCCTGAAAATTAAAATCTAGAAACTTAGGATAGACATTGCTTCTGCTTAGACAAGGAGAAAGTACTTTGCAAGTTTTTATTGCACATATGCTGTGCCTTGACTTTGTATCCATACACTTAATGGCTTAGGAACTTCCAAATAAAAATTTGACTCTATGAGCAGAGATGCTTTAGTATTTCTGGATTTCTCGGATCTTGGTTTCTCCCTGGTTTATATCATCTTCGTGGATTCAAATTTGCCTCATAGGTACACATTTGATTGTCTATGTTATCTCTGAGGGAGCTTTTCTTTTTAATAATACTTGTGTAATCGAATAGAGTGCTTACGTGCAGAAGGTGTACAACATACTTCGTTTTGTTGTACAAAGCCATTTAGTAATTGACTCTTCCCATCTCTTTTCATTCTTGGAGTACAGTTTTGGTTAAGAGCTTTATTCTATTTCATATTGTACAAAGCTGCTTAATCTTTTGTTGGCCCTACCATCTAAACAAATGCTTCTTTTTTTGTTGCATAACTTGGAAAGCCGCTTGCCATGCAGGGCCCTTTGCATCTGATGTCATCATTATTACTATTATAGTTCTTTAATACAAGTTCTAATAACAGTTTTTTGGTCTTCTTTGTACGACTATTTTATTTTTTCTTTGTAGTCACTAAGTTTGAATACGATTCTAATGACAAGTTCTCTAATGTTAGGTGATGATTACTGGTGATCAAGCTTTGACTGCTTGCCATGTTGCAAACCAAGTGCATGTTATATCAAAGCCTGCATTAATTCTTGGCCCATCAAGGAGTGGTGAAGGCTATGAATGGATATCTCCAGATGAAACAGAGAAATTCCAGTACAGGTAGAGCTTGTTACTGCTTTTTACATTCTTTATCTTCTTTAATTGTTTAAATTTCTTTTGCTTTGTTTGTTGTTTTTATTTTCTCCTTGAGTATTGCCTCTTTTATTCTTTTGGTTTTAAATCTGTATTAAACAACTCGCTGGGAAAAAACACACTGGCTTTTGACCCATAACGAGAAGTTCTTGTGTGCTGTATTTGGTTTCCTTGTTGGATTCTTTTTATTCGTTGATGGCTTTCTTGTCATGCCAATTACCACCCACTGCAATTCCAGGGAAGCTGTCACCCACATTCCAGCATATGTATCTTTGTTGCAAAGAAATTATTTATGCTTTATAAATTGCGATGAGCTGAATTCTCACCACTGCTTCATACCATTACTTATGCTTTATGTATAGAAATTTTCTGTTTCTATTTTATGGACTGACAATTGGAAATATAATCCACACCAGTGAGAAAGAGGCTGAAGTCTTATCAGAGACTTACGATCTCTGCATAGGAGGTGATTGCATTGAGATGTTGCAACAGAGTTAACTATTTCTAGCATTAGCATTAACTATTTCTATTTAGTTTTCTTCACAGCAAATGAACCCGCAGTTTCGGGCCCCTGAATATGTAACACGACCAGCGGTGATGCCTTGTGGAACTCGCCCTCTTGAGCAGCAGCAGTGGACAAACCTTCCATTTGGTCACTTGTCTTTTACCGGGCAGCAACAAATGATGCATACTGTAGGTGCTTCTTCATCACAGCCATGGCAACAAGCACTTTCAAGCGCAATGCCGACTTTTCCAAGTGTCTCTACAGCTGCTCCTCCAGTTGATCAACCAACATATGTCAATTTTCCCAACTCTATCCCAATGCCAAGTGGTCCTCCACCTCGCCCTGCTTCGAAGAACAATTCTGCAGGTTCTCACCAATCAACACATTGATTTATTAACTTGTATTATTATGTTGTTTTTGTGGCTTTACGTTTTATTTCATTAAGGCAAGGAACTTGGTGCCTGCATGTATTTGTGTTGAGAATTTCAAATTATTTAGAACAATGTCAGATTGTATGTTAACTTTGATTAATTAAGGTGTTGAATGTTTGCATTTATTCTATGTTTGCATTTATCAATATTGGATTTGTGTTCTAATGTTTGCATTTTTTGTGTTGTTTCTGGGTTCATGCATTTCTGGGTTTCTGGGTGTCTGCGTGTTGGGTGTTGGTGTTTCTGGGTTCATGCATTTCATGCGTTTATTTTTTTAAATTTATTTATTGTTTCTTACGGGCTACTTACGGATTTGTTACCACAAATGATTGTAAGTACAGTTCTTTCTTACCGATTACTTACCGTTTCCTTACGGAAAAATATATACGACTGGGCCCACTGATTGTCTTGTTAAGGAATACTTACCATTTTCTTACGGGTATAAGCCGTAAGGAACGCTTGCTTACCGTTTACTTACAGAATCCTTACGGATTGCAATTTACTTACAAACGGTTTGCTTACGGACGGTGCCCGTAAGGAAACGGAAAGCAAATGGTAAGAAACGTTCTTCCCGTAAGGAATTCATAAGCAATCGGTAAGAAAACACCGATTGCTTACGGGAGGCTGCCCAAAGAAAAAGGCCAGAAATTGGTAGTGTCTAGGCCACCCCTACCACTCCGAATCGCATTCCCAGCTAAAAGAGAAATGGACCTACTTATGGGATACAAAAGTATTGAAAAAAAAAAAAGTTAGATACTGACTTAATTTGTTGAATTCTAGAATCCCGACCATTTAAGTAAAGTGTTGTTCATGGCAAGGCACTGATGTAAGTTATCCGTTGTGTAGGTTGATTATGTGTATTTTCAGTGCTTCGTTGTATCTGTACTGTGGTTATTTTGGATTTCCGATGTAAGTGAGTAGCCATTCCTTCTTTGGCTCTCAATTATTGGTTGTTTGATTCTGGTTCATAATAAAATCTCTTTTATATCAAAAAAAAAAAAAGTAAAGTGTTGTTCAAAATTGTTCAAATGTGAAGACCCTAACATTCACCCTACCGCTCCTAATAGGTTGTTGTCTGAATTTCCTATTAATTGACATGAATTTGAGTATAATTAGCAGTTCTAAGCTGACGCGCACGACTTCCCTTTGTGGAGTCCCACCATAAAATTTTTCCTCAATGATGTTTGTATCAAACCCAAAATTGTGGGCTGGGTGTATGCTGGTCTCTAGACATCCAGGGCTACAGGTGTGGTTCTTAGACTTGCCCTGGGTGCAGGGACGAATCCAAAAATAATTTTTACTGTAGGCAAAATATATTTGATAATTAAATATAATTTTCATAACATGTGTAATTATGTAATAATTTAGTGATCAAACCAAAAATAAATTAAAATTATTTACTTTTCTAACCAATAGCATAGTTTATCAAATATAAGCTATTCATAATTTGAGTAGTAAAATGAGTAAATAGTTTTTTATGTCCCTCCACTTTATCAATTTCACATTTGTTGTCCCTCTTCGTTTTTTTTCACTCATGTCGTCCCTCAACTCTTGATTTACCGGGTCAGGTGGTCCTTTTTACCTGCTACAGCAGGTTGGTAACTGTGGAGCTGACACGTGGTAGTGGGGCCCATACAATTTTTTATTCTTTTTATCCTTTTTTATATTTTTCCAAAAATTTAAGCCTTAAAAATCTTTATTTAAATTAGATTTTTTTTAAAAAATAAATATTAATTTCTAAATATGCATTGAGAAAAAAAATTAAATATGATCATCACCTCACCTAATCCCTCTATAATATTTCGGTTAATGAAATTGAACAAAATTAACCAAAATTAGAATAAAAAAAAAACAATGAGAGAGGCATATCTAATTCTAACCTATAAATTAAAAAAAAAACAAACAGTGGAGGACGCTAGTATATAATGAGGAAAATTAAGATTTACTTTTTTTAAAGAATTTTAAAAATAAAATTTGATTTTAGAAAAAAATTGATTAAATAAATAAATTATGTGTGGGCCCCACTGCCACTTGTCAGCTCCATTTCTATTAACCTGTTGCAGCAGGTAAAAAGGACCACGTGACCCGGTAAATCAAGAGTTGAAGGACGACATGAGTGAAAAAAAACGAAGAGGGACAACAAATGCGAAATCGATAAAGTATAAGGACAGAAAAAACTATTTACTCGTAGTAAAATAAAATGTTTTTATTAATCTTTTATAATTTAATATTTAAATCTTGTGATTGCCTTTAGAAAATTTTTTCCAAACCCATAAAGCACACCCATTGCTCACAGAATTTTGAATAATGCTGATTGCCAATACAAAATCCACCATATGTAAAAAGAAGATTTGGCGAGAAACTGAAAAGTAGTTTGTTTCCTCACTCATTGCTAACTCTAACTCTTTGTAGACAGAATACAAGAATAATTAAGTTATTTTTTCATGGAATCTCCAATAAATCCAATATTTTATTTATTTATATTTTTTAAAAAAATTTGGTTATTAGTGCCTGGTTATATATTTGTATGTCTGGCTTCAATTGTGAAAATAATCCTTTTTAACATATGAAATCACAAAATTATTAATTATTAGATTACAGCTTTTTTATCAAAATTAATTTTTAGTCAAGTTTTTATTATAAAAAAATAAGCTAAATATCTTTAAGGTAATCAAAAAATTTAAATAGTACCTCACAAAGAAGGAAACTATTTATTTGTATTTAGCTGAGGTCTTATTAGGAAAACAAATTCAAATTGAATATCTTTGAGGTAATCACAAAATTTAATTACTGCCTTATAAAGAACTAGAGGAGATCAGAAACTTATCAAATAAGAATTCTTATGTATCTATACTAGTACAAAAAGAAAGGAAATAGAATTATAAATACAATTCGTAATCAAAATATAACTCATATATAATTATCTATAGCAAGTAATTTTTTTAAAAAAATCCAGTGTGCGCGGTGACTACATGCTGGATCCGTCATTGTCTCGGTGTCTAGTATCTAGGAGAGTGGTCTTTGGGTCCTTGGAGATCAAGGACAGATGGTTTTGATCTTTGGGTAGGTCTTGCTGGTTGTCGGATATCTGCTGGCGTTGGTGTCTGGAAGGGTGATTCTGAGCCCGTGGAGATCGGGTGATTTTTTGAGACTTGAAGAAGATTTGGCAAGTTCAAAATTGCGATTTGATGTTGTCTTATTTCGGAAGATTTGAGTTTGGAGGGTTTTGAATTACTTATTTTTATCCTAGAAGATTTGATGATGGTTTATCTTTAGCGGAATTAAATTTTAGAGTAATCTTATTTATTTGCATTTTGTAACGGTCATAGCTTATCTATTGATTGTTAAGAGCGTGGACCATTCTTGTAACACATTCTAATACCAAAATCAATCAAACTAGTACAATTTATCTTTATTTTACTTACCTGTACTTTAGTATAGCTTTATCAAATTTCATTATGTTCTTCTAGTGTAACTTAGAATAGACTACAAAAACCAAAACTCGGTCTAAGGACGCGCAACACTATTTGTTCGATTCTTTTGCAGTCGGATCCGATAGCAGATGGTTGCTCACTGTTCAATTAGTGAATAGTTTTTTGCACGCCCGATGGGACCCCATTCCCCACCCTCTTATGATGAGTGACTTGGTTACTAACATTAGTGGTTTCATACGCTTGGCGCAAATTCTTAACTCCGGAACATGCTTGATTCTAACCAACAGTTGAGAGAAATAATGGAGAACCCTGAAATTCTTCGCCAGTTAACTTCTCCCGAGACAGTGCAGGTGCAAGGCTTCTTCCAGTCTCAACGCATAGCGATATATACAAATATAAATGTGAATTATTGCTCTCTGGATGCAAATGAGTCATTAAAGTTGTCTGCTTATTTAATGGCATTTTGCTTGTTTGTGGCAGTTGATGATCTAGTGTAATTACTTAGTAGCAACAAAGGGCTTATGTTCAAGTACTTGAACTGAAAGAGAATGCTTTATGATTTTGGTGCTAAGAGTTAACATATATTTCTGCCATTGTCTTCCTTTCAGCAACTTCTATCTTTCTAGCAGGCACTTCCATCTCATTTGGGTCGGCAGCAGTCAACCCGTAAGTACTGCCATTACAATTTACAACAAATAAAATACTTTATAGTACTAACGGCAAACGCCGGGTTCCATTTTGCGTTGTGCTTTTCTAAAATTTCTAACCACACACGTACGCTGTTACCCCACCTCACCCGTCCTCCCTCCCAAAAAAAATCTATCTATGTTATATATAAAAATATGAATTAAAAAGCCTACAGATTGATATAATTATCTTTATTAATATAAAAATATAAAAAGTATAGTCAATTCACACCCATCAGTTCATGCATTGTGTTATTTAAGATGATAATCAAATGTTTGACAATTCATCTTAAAGTGATCCTTCATAAGCTAATTAGTGAAGAACAAAGTATCATTGTATTAGACTCCTGATTACAAATGTTGCACTTATAACATTTGAAACCTTTCACTGATAGAGCAGAATGGAATTTTTTTTGGTACTTTTGGGTTCTGTTTGGAATTAGAAGAGTGTATCAGAGTACCCACTGATCTAGCGTTAGCTTTCCCCAATATGGCATTGCAGAAGAACAGATTTAGCTGCTGCTGATATTGCATTGCTGCAAAACTGGTTGCTGAGTTCTTAATCTAGATTTGTTTTCTGGTTTCTTTTCTTTTCTTTTTCCTTTCCACCACTCATTATTGCAACTGTGAAAAGAGAAGAACAAAAGGCCTTTTGTCTTTTTTTATTGAAAAAAAAAATGGGTTTAGGATTTATTATTGTTATTATTTTTTTAAAAGAAAGGCATTGATATTTGGTACGTTCTAGTGCTTGTGGGCCAAAAAGAGGGGAAGGAGAATCGAGTGGTTTTAATTGTTTTTCCTGGTTGACTTTTGTTGGTGCTTGGACAAAGTGCAATCTTATTGTTGTGTTCTTTGCTGGCCGATTGGTGCATCTTGTGGAGACGTGTAGATTGGCTTGGTGTTTGAACAACAAGGTTTGTGGAGCTTTGGAGCGGACAAAGGTAACTAAGGTGAGCAGAGAAGGATTTTGAAGCTTTTACTTGAGTTTTCTTGGTGTTTTTCTATGGTTTGATCACACATGGTTGCTGAACCTGTTTGCGAGACCGTGGTGTTTGTCGGGTGCTAGCTGATTTCTGTGAGCGCTGGTGCGTTATTGGCGAGCTGATCGGGTGTGTTCTGGTGCGGTTGGGTGCTGGTGGTGTACGCTGGACGATTGGTGGATTGCTTGGCGTGGGATGGTGCGCAGAATTAGCGGGGCTGCACACAATTGGCGCAGGTTGGGCGTGCAATTGCGTAGGACGGTACACGGGTGCAAGGCAATTTTGGGAGCGATTGTTGTTGGTGTGGATTCAAGACAGGTTCCAAGGAGAAACGTGGAGAGGTTTCAGCTTCGGGAGAAGGATTAGACTCAAGGGAACTTTCTTGGTGCTTGGAAACAAAGTGCACGGGTTGCTTGGCTTGGTTCTTGGTCGAATTGTGGAGACTCTTGGGAGTGCAATTGGAGAGAACTTTGGACAGCAAGGAGTGTGGATACTTTGTGAGCATCTAGGCAGGGATTTTGCAAGGTCAGACTTGGTTGCTAGAGCAAAATTGCGCGGGGAGTCCTTATGAATTGCGGGTGTGGAGAGCTTCGTTCGAAGTTGCACTTGGCAAGCTTCTACGGGTTGTTTGGAAATTTTGTGGCATACAAGAAGACTGTTGCGGATTGGTGCCAGACTGGAGAGTTGTTGTGATGGATTTTATGGAGATCCTGGACACAAACAGACGACGGTTGGCGGGTGCGAATGCGACTCATTCTATGGATGGTGGACATGGTGTTGGGACGTTCATTGGTGCTGGGTGCGGGTTTGCATGGCATGATGAGACGGACATTCATCGCTTATCCAGGATTGAGGGACCGATGAGGGAGCGGGGTATACTTAGCACTGTCAAACTAGGAGAGAGCCTTGCGGTACCTATATAAATAGGACGCGTGAGGGGGGGTTGTTGGGCGTGTATTATTGTTGATGGTTTATTAATAATAATACCGAGTCTTCTCCCAATTATTTCTCTTGCTTAATTATTCTCTTGATTCTCTCTTTGTTGTGCTTGCGTGTGGTAGGTTTACAAGTTAAGGGACGATCTTGCCTGTGCCGCACGGTGAGAGTGTGCATCCGCTGCGCCACATTCTTGGTCCGTGACATGTGGCCCTGCTTTTTCCTTTGTTGTTCCTCTGCGTGCAATCATCTTATTAGTTCATTGGTCAGACTATGACATTTATTTTTGTTCTGTTCTTTAATGTCTTTTTTTCCTTTACTCATTGTAACACTTACGTACCAAATAAGGAAAACTTCGTGTCGTAACACTTGTAGTATACCTGGTGTAGTGGATAATCAAAGAATCAATCATGTTAATCAGTTGTAAAAAAATGAAAATTCAATCACGTTAATTATGTCTATTAATCTGCCCCTTTTTTTCATTTATGTTTTTTTTCTTTTATAACGTATCGCTCTATGGAGAGAAAATAAATTGTTGGGTCATGTATCTGTTGCTAATGCTTCGGAGTTTTAATTAAGAAGGTTGATTTGAGGGATTAGGATTCACTCCCTTGTTATGCAATAATACCCTTTCCTTCCTAGATCAGAGGTTAAGAAAAAAGTTAGATAAAATAAAATCTAAGAATCTAAAAAGGAAACTAATATTCTCTCGGTTTTATATTAATTGTCGGAATTGTTATTTGTTTCAAATTAATTGACATATTATCCAATGCATGCCAGATTTTTTTTCCCTTATTTATTCTTAGTAATAGGACCTAGGTGATAAAGTGCCCTAATAACTGTTTTGGTGTGCTTGTGTCACAGTTTGTCTGGATGGAACATTTTGTTTCTTAACTTTTTTTTGTCTGTTTCAATGACCGCAGAAATTATTTTTAAACTATTAGAATTGCCATAAGCTTTTCAATTGTCACCACTGGTTGTCTTTTTCATTGACCACATGCTTCCTCTCTTGTAGGGAACTTGGTCAGACTGGCATAGGCACAGGTATTATGATTTATGACCTGATTTGCTACTGTTATGTGTTTTACAAGTGTTACACTTCTATTTTACGTTTGAATTTCTATTTTGATTCATACGATTCAAACTGTGTCTATTCATCAGCGTGGTTGTTCCTAACAGATCATACCATTGCTGCATTCTTTATGCTTTTATTATTTTTTTTGTGCCTTTTGTATGCAACTCAGATGATGGTGATGACGCAATCGACTTCTGTTTTTGCTAATTAATTTTTTTGGTTCCCCATCCGGTATCCAGCGCTTCGCCCCGACTAATTCGGATCCGAAATGCATCGCGGACCTGGGTATGGTGGATGGGTCTTCCAATAGAATTTTCTACATACACGAGGACTCAAATCCGAGACCTTACTTAAGCAGAACCAAGTCACTTACCACTTTGACCCGCCCCACATTGGTTGTTTTTGCTAATTATTAATTATCAATCTAACATCGGGCAAGTAATTATTAAGGGATAAGTTAAGAAATGCTACTAAATCTTGTATAGAAAAGGAATTTAATGCTAATTTTTTTACATTATCTAATACATTGGATGTAACAGCCCCGGTAAAAATTTATATTTTTACCGGGACTGCAAAATACTTTGTACAGTAATTTACCATATAAAAATAATCTTTGGTAATTATTTCATAGTAAATCGGGCATCGGATTCTAAAACCAAGCCCTTTCCCACGTTCGGGATTTTTCTGCGGATTTTATGGACCAAAGTTGGAATTTTTCGGGTCCAGGAATTTTCAGAAAAGTCAGGTTTATCCTCGAGCTAACGGACCAAAAATAAAGATAAGGGGGGTATATTGGTTATTTTCTGGTCCGGACGGCACACGCCTCACATGTTGCACAGTTGTGCATAGTTGAGGCTGCCGCCGCCTCTTTCCTGTGTCGCCCGTGAACTGCTTTTCCCTATGTAATCAATTTTCTGCATGTCTTTTACCCGTGTCTTTCTGCTTTTCAGTACTACACTATCACCTTCCCTCACTCTCCTCTGCAAACTCACTGCCTGTACCCATCCTTCAATCCTGCAACCAAAACCCACCCAGTGCACCAACTAAACCAGTGCTAAACCAGAAACAAAAAAAGAGAGAGAAAACAACAAACACACAACCACCAATTAGGTACTGCCACCTCAGCACCACCATGTCACCCTCTCTTCCTTCCTCCTCGTGAAGCACCACACACCGCGAGACCTCCACCACAGCCGAGCCACCATCACTTCACGCATCCCCATCACCGGTAACCTCTGCTTCCTGCCTCGCCATCGCGCCGCCTTCCTCGCTGCAAACCGGAACCACCGCTGCGTCTCCACCACAGCAGCGACACCACCGACGGCTGCAACCACCAGCAGCCAGCGCCGTCGACGACGAGCAGCACCGGATCGAGGCAAGACATCCGGCGAGTCCTCTGTCCTTGACGTCGCCTCGTTACTGTCGCCTCGCTCGCGCTGTGACCGTCGCCGTCCTCCACACTTACTACGGCTAAGTCGCGACACCACCACCAGTCGCAACAGCCGCCGCTGCACGCAGCAAACGGACGCCACCTCGCCGCCCTGTGTCGACGCTCGCCTGCTCTCCTTGTCACGCCGCCGTTTGCAGCCGCTGAGGTGAGTTGTGGGTTGACAACCCGACTACCATTTCTGCAACCGGGTCATGGGTTGTAGATTGACCCAGCAGCCTCAGGCCGGGCGTGGACCAGGAGTCGGGCCGAGCTTGGGGTTGGACTCAATTCGCGGGCCTAATGCCTGGCGTGGTCTGGCCAGTCAGCCCTGGACCGGGTCATCCTTTGGGTCTAGGCTAGCTAGTACTATTCACAGGTCCAGTGCTTTTAATGAATAAATAAATATATATATATATGTAGAATTCAGGAAAAACAATAATAATAATATGGGATTAATTGGATAAACAAATAAAAATACCTTGACAAATTATGTTGAAATTTGGACCATGACTTTTGGAAAAAAATTAAGGTAAATAGTTTAGAAGTATAAACTATGTATATGTTTTCAAAAATATATATAAGTATACGCTTAACTATTTTCTCTAGAAAATTATATTACTGTAAATAAATTTCATGCAAATAATTTTGGAATGGGAATTATCAAAATATTAACGCCGGATATAATTATAGTATATTATTTCCGGCCTATGTAATTAAATGGTGAACGAAGAAGATAATGAAATATAATCCGAGACGAACAATTTGGTTAATATTGAAATTCCGGTACATCATACCATTTGCATATCATATTTATTGCGCATTCGTGTGACTGGATACTTGTTATTAAATATATATAGGATTTGATAACGTGAACGAGCATGTGGAACCGGAATCAGAAGAAGTGTTTCTGGAGGAATTTGTCGGCTAAGGCGAGGATAAGTAAATATTTATATACTGCCCGTGATATTTGCTGGTATGATGCCTTATGGTTGTGAATGGTTTGTTGTGAGATGAATTAAGTTGATATTGTTGCCATTGACGTTGTTGAAATTATTGCTACTGTTGAGTTTGTTGTTATTGTTGTTAACTGTGAGACTTGTGTGAGATGAGTACCGGGAGTACTTGTATGGGATGACAGTTTGGTTAAGTTATTGTCCAGACAAGCGGAGAGGCCATGAGCCTGCTCGGGATAATGAGATAATAGTCGGTTGATAGTGACATAGTAACGAGTCGAGGGAAAAGAAGATAATAAAATGGAAACACTTAGACATCTAGTAAGTCACGGTTAAATGTTGGAATAGCCTGATGGTAGTTTTATTTTTATGGTGCTGGGGGAGAGTGTGCTTGGGGTCTGCTCCCTCTCTGTACCAATTTTTATTTTAGGCGTTGGGGGAGAGTGTGCTTGGGGTCTGCTCCCTGTCTGTGCCAGTTATACGTGGAGGTACCAGGACGGGGTCCACGGGCTAGCTAGCTTGACTACCTGGCGACGGCCACCATTTAACTTGTGATAGGGGCCCTGATAATAAAATTGGAATAGCGTGTCTAGAATCACAAGTGTGTTATTTAAGGTTCGTGAGAACCTTAGTTAATTGTTGGTGATGTGACTTGGAAATTAACGGTTGCTTGTATATGCATATTTGCTTACGGATTTTACTCGGTGAGTCCGAAGGACTCACCCCTCGCCTGCATGACTTGGTCACGTAGTTTGATTGTGCGTAGTTCAGGTACGATCGTGGCAAGCTGTGGCGCACCCTCTGCCAGGCCTGGATCCATCTTGCGTTGCATCATTTTCATATTACTATATTATGTTGTTTTGTATTAAGACTTCCACTGCTTGCATTTTGTCACTCTACTTCTGTTGCTTGCTGTAATAATGTCTCCATATCGGGACAAGTACTGATGTTGTATTATTATTATTGGCTTGTGATATTTATCTGTCAGGGATTCTGTAGTAGTACGTGGTCCCACGTATTTACTGTGTATAACGGTAAATACGGATCGGGGCGTTTCATTGGATCCGCTATTGTTTTGTTTTTTTTTTCATACATCATATATATAAGTACAATAATAACTGATTAAATTATAAATACAATATTTATACTCATCTCTTGCTTTTACAAAAGAACTTACACAATCAATTTAGAATTTCGGCCAATTTTTCCTATTGTAACATATATGTATCATCAGATTGTTCCATCTTTTAAAATTTGTAAAACTAAAAATAAATTTGATATCATATATATAGTTGTTAATGGATACTTTTTTTTTTGAGAATTAAATCAATTTCATTGCAAAATGGGCAGGAAGCCCAAAAAAAAATATGTACAAAAGTAGATACAAGGCATAAGCTTCACGTTATAATAGTCTATAAAAGACAAACTAACAACACCCACTAGGTTACATCAATCTGTAAAAGAAATATTCCAGAATAGGCAGAGCTTCTTCGCTTTCAGTGACAAAGGCCTTGGCTTGAGCTTCTTCATGCCACTAAATCTAAGCTTCAAATCCAAACATATGGCAGCCACTACTGCTTCAGGAGAGCGATTACAGTGAGTAAAGTACCTTGAGTTCCTTTCCCTCCATATGTGGTAAACACAAGCACACCACGCCAATCTAAGAATCATAGCAGAAATAATCTTCTTCTGCAGATAACACTTTGCCCAGCTAAACTCAGACTGCCAAGAGCCAATGCTCTTTGTTACATTGCAGAGAGTAAGCATCCTGGACCATACTTCCTTAGAGAAAGGGCAATCAAAAAACAAGTGATCTCTAGTCTCTTCCTGGGTTGAGCAAAATAAACAGGATGCATCAGTGATTATTCCCCAACGTAAAAGGCGCTTTCTGGTCGAGAGGCGGTCAAGTATTGCTAGCCATGCAATAAAACTATGTTTAGGAATCTGTCCAGATGACCAAAGCAACTTGTACCAGTCAACACGAGGCCTACTAGATCGAATAAATTCCCAGGAACTTCTAACTGAAAACACACCAGTAGATGATAGAGTCCATTGGATAACATCTTCAGATGAAGATGGTGTAATTGTTTCAGCAGCAGCAATCATCAATTGAGAGAAGACAGGGAGACGAGAAACAGGCCATTTCCAAGCACCATTAGAGATAAGAAGACTGACCTTTGCTTGGAGGGGAACTTTAGTGACCGGAGCCATTGTAATAGGAATGAGAGAGTGCAAAGTTCCCTGGGGATGCCAATTATCCCACCACACATAAGTGCTTTGACCATTGCCAATGGAATGAGTGATAACAGAGGAGAAAACTGGCCTGAGATTAAGTATTTTCCTGAGGCTCCAGGAACATGATGAAGGGAGAGGGATGCTCCATAGACTACGGCCTTTGAGTATGTAATTCGATATCCATGCCACCCACAAAGAACCAGCACATAACAAAATACACCACAAGTGACGTGCAATACATGCTTGATTCCAGTCCTTGAGTTTTTTCAAGCCAAGTCCTCCCTCCTGCTTCGGGAGAGTTAGTTCANCTTTGACCATTGCCAATGGAATGAGTGATAGCAGAGGAGAAAACTGGCCTGAGATTAAGTATTTTCCTGAGGCTCCAGGAACATGATGAAGGGAGAGGGATGCTCCATAGACTACGGCCTTTGAGTATGTAATTCGATATCCATGCCACCCACAAAGAACCAGCACATAACAAAATACACCACAAGTGACGTGCAATACATGCTTGATTCCAGTCCTTGAGTTTTTTCAAGCCAAGTCCTCCCTCCTGCTTCGGGAGAGTTAGTTCAGACCATGCTACCTTGGCTTTCCTAGCACTTGATGAAGTACCTGACCATAGAAAAGAAGCACAGAGCCTTTCGACCTCTTTGAGAACTTTTGTGGGTAGAACAAAAACACTAGTCCAGTAAGCTTGGATGCTATACAATACAGAGATAACAAGTTGAAGCTTTCCAGCAAAAGACAAGTATTTGGATGACCAGGAATCTATTCTGATCATAATACGGTCAATAAGAGGCTGGCAGTGGGCAAAGGTGAGCCTACCTGAGATCAGAGGGACACCGAGGTATTTGACCGGAAGAGAACCAAGGTTAAACCCACTGATGTGAAGAAATTGAGTAATAGCAGCTTCAGATACACCTGCAAAGAAAACCTCGCTCTTGCTAGGGTTAAATTGCAGTCCAGAAAGGAGGTAGAACTCTTGAAGAGTATGAGTAATCATCCTAGCCGCAGTAAGACTCCCATCAGAGAATACCATTAGATCATCGGCAAAGCAAAGGTGAGTTAGCCGAATGTGAGAACATTTAGGGTGGAAAGGAAGGGCTTGATCATTTGCTGCTTTAGTGAACAGGCAGGACAGTATTTCCATAGAGATAACAAACAAATATTAATGGATACTTTAAGGACATTTACAAGATGTTCTCAATTTTGTTTAACTATATGATGTCAAATGTATACACTAGCATTTGTTATATGTTTAATTTAAATGTTGATATTAATTAATTAATAGAATATATTTTTCAAATACTATATGAAAGAGTTTAATTTCAATTTGTTTTTTTTTTTATATATGTATATAAAGACAACAATAAGTGGGTAAAGTATAAATATAAACTATACTAGATAACTTAGGTTTAGTTTACTTACTTGATTGCATTTGAATGAAATAGAATTTTTTATATCTGAATTTTGATGAGATGACACTATTTGAGGTCACTGCCATTGCCTTAGTGCAAAGATTACTTCAATGTAGACATAGTTTATATTTGAATTTAATTTTTATTTTTCTTTTTATATATGTGCGATAGATATAAGACACATAGCAACTTTACTAGATGTTGGCCTAAGCATTAGCTAATTACTCTCTTAAGCTTACTTGGTGAGCTAACCTTATTTAGCAATGGTTTACACTTAATTTTGATGATTAACAAAATACTTGATGAATGCCTTGGATATACTGTGTGGATTAAGTATACAGGAGGACGCATGGTTTCAAGGAAACCATAAGGATATGCAGGACGTATGGTTTCCAACAACTCACATGAACACGAGCTGTCATTATCACATTTTTTTCTGCAACTTGCGAGTGGTCCTCCCGTGCATTAAAACTCAACTCTCAACGGCCCGAAGTGGAGATCAAGTAAGAGAAAAGGCTCAAAAAAGTCAGAAGACATTCTCCCTCAACTCCCACTTGACTTAATGATGGTGGTCCAAACTTTCCATATATGGTAATACTTTGCTACCAAGGAGTTAAAAAATTATTGTGGTCCCAATCTAATTCATAAGTGAAGTGAAGTGAACTTTGGGATTCAACGAGTTCGTTTGAAGACTTTCTCCCCAAAACTCAGAGCTATGTAAAAGGATTCAAAACATCTCTGAATCTACCCCAACCATTTGAACAAATCTGAGTTTAAAATTTGAGCTTACACTTGTGGTTTCTAATCTAGTTTCATTATTATATTCCAATTCACTGAAAAGGTTGCTTGTAATAGTTTTGTTGGGAACTAAAATCTAGGAATGGTTTGAGCTTAACTTGTGAAAAGGTTATAAAGGTTTGAGCTTAGCCTAGAAAAGTTTGTGAATTGTAAAGGTTAAGGTTGAAACCATAAAATCCTAAGGATATTGAGAGTTTGAAATCCTTATGTAGGGTCCTTTAAATAGTTGAACTACCTGGCAAGGGGGAACCACTGTAAAATCACTTGTGTTCACTTCTCTTCCCTACCACACATATATTCTTTGTTCGAATCTCATTACTGCAGTCCAACGTGTGGTTTCAGCAGAAGTCATATCTGAGCTTAAATAAAAAAATTTCAAAGCCAAATTAACCCTTCCCCTCTTAGGCACATTTCGACCTACAGTAGATTTGGTTTACCTGCATGGATAGACTAAAAACGTTATACTTGAAGATTATATTTAGTTTTTTTTAGTGATTATTTATCATTCGTTGGAGTTTATGCGATTGCATTATTTGAGGTTACTCTCATTCTACCACAAAATTAGGACGAAGAATAATTTCAATATTTCTTTATATGCACTAGGTATCCATGCATACTGTTAGAACCTATGTCTTCATGGTTCACTCATTACAGGTTTTGATAAATGACAAACCAAGGTCATAACCAAGATGAAGCAAAAAGAAATCAAGCAAACAAGTACTCAACCAAAGTGATCAAGAATTCAAGTGAAGATATGATCAAGAGTTGAAGTGCAAAGAAGAGCAAGAGAAGTTAGGACCCATTTGTACAAGGTAAAACACTCAATTTCTCTTAGGCATTGGCTCAAACAAAACACATTTCAATCATACAATTCATTAGCATGATTTCAAACATAAAGTTGTGTTTTTAGTCCAAAACATCGATGTTCTGAAAGCAAACATCGATGTTCTGTTTTTCAAGTTTTTCAAAATATTGGCAGTAGCTCTAAAACATCGATGTTGGATTACAAAACATCGATGTTCTTGTGACCGTTGGTCAAAACATCGATGTTTCCAATCCAACATCGATGTTCATGAAAACTTGTCTTAGAAATAGAATTTTGCCGAAGCCAAAAAACATCGATGTTGGCTAATCAAACATCGATGTTTCACAAAACATCGATGTTTCATTTTCCAACATCGATGTTCTTGCATAAACCTGTTTCAAAAGAATTTTGCCGAACCAAAATAACATCGATGTTTGGATTCAGAACATCGATGTTTTAGTTACCGTTAGCCCAAAATTCAAATTTTATGGGCAAAACATCGATGTTCTCCTTTAAAACATCGATGTTTAAGGCATGGTCCAGACAACTTTTCAGCACCCACTAAGCTTTGCTTAAAGGTGTTTTTCTTGGGTGGATTTCAAACGGCTCCATGACTTTTCAGAGCTATATATTGAGCATTTTTAGCTGTGTTTATCAACCAATCAACTCTCTATTTCATTCATCATTCATTGCAAAACATTCAATCAAGTTTAAGAGCCAATTCCTTTGAGATTATTGAGAGTTGCCTTATTAGTGCTTAATTGTAACTCATACCTACTCTTGAGAGAGCTTTTGTTTGAGTAATCTTTATAGTGTTGTTCATACACTGAAAGGGAGGTTTGTTCCCTTGTAGCTACTCATAGGAAGAGTGATTTTCTTTCCTTGAGAGAAGTCTTGAAGTGAGGTATCTTCAAGCAAGTGTGTAGGATTCTTGTGATTAGAATTCCTAGGCTGTAAACGGTTTGTTAAGCACCCGGAAGCTTAACGGTAGATAGTGAACTCTTCAAGTGTATCTTGAAGGACTGGATTAGCCACAAATTAGTTGTGTGTGAACCAGTATAAAAATCTCTTGTGTCCTTCTATTTTTCAATTCCGCACTTCATTTCCTGCAAAGTTTTTAATTTTCGGTCATAAGCTATTCACCCCCCCTCTAGCTTAAGTCTATTGTTTCTAACAATTGGTAGCGGAGCCTAACTCTCTGAAGACTTAACCGTTTGAGAGGAAATCTTCCATGGCTTCTTCAAGTAATCATGCAGGAATTCTCGAAGGACATTCAACCGTTCGTCCACCGTACTTTGATGGCACCAATTACAGCTACTGGAAGGAGAGGATGAGAATTTTCCTCCAATCCAGCAACTATGCTCTCTGGCGAATCATGAAGATTGGAGAGCAAATTCCGATGAAGAAAGTTGGTGAAGTCCAAGTGCCAAAGACGGAGGAGGAGTACAACGCTGCTGACATTGTATTGGTGGAAAACAATGCCAAATCAATCAACATGCTCTATTGTGCTGTCAACCCCGATGATTACCGGAAAATCTCTTGCTGCACAACTGCGAAAGAGATGTGGGATAAGCTGGAGGTCACCTACGAAGGAACCGATCAAGTTCGAGAGGCCAAAATCGACTCCCTCACTGCGGATTACGAACTCTTTCGTATGAAGGAGAATGAAGGAATTGAGGAGATGTTCGACCGCTTCTCCAAAATCATAAATGAGCTTCATGCTCTCAAGAAGGTTTACTCCGACAAGGACTTGGTCAGAAAAGTTTTTCGAAGTCTCACTCCCGAATGGCGATCAAAGGCGGATGCCATCTACGAAAACATCGGCATCAACAACACAACGATTGATAGTCTAAGAGGTAATCTTATAACTTATGAAACTACCATTCTTAAACCCTCTTTGCCTTCTATGCAGGAACCAAAGAAGAAGACAATAGCTCTCAAAGCCTCCACTTCCAAGAAGACACAAGAACTCACCGAATCGGACTCTAGTGATGATGATCAAGAACTCAGACTTGTCATCCGCAAATTCCACAAATTCATGAAGAAGGAATTTGTAAAGAAAGGAAGAAAGATGTCCGGACCACCCAAATGCTATGGGTGTGGAGAGAGTGGGCACATCAAGCCCAAATGCCCTAAGGCAAAGGAAGGAAAGGAGAAGAAGTCCTACAAGAAGCAAAGGGCATACATATCATGGGGAGGCGACTCCGGTTACGAATCATCCGATAGTGATGAAGAAGAAACGGCGAACCTATGTCTTATGGCAAGGGAAGAACCGGAAGAGGTAAGTACCACTTCTCAAAATGAAAATGTCTCAATTGAGGAGCTACAAAATGCATTTGATGAGCTTTTATGGTGAATTCATTTTTATTTCCAAAATTAATAAGAGTTTAAGGAAACAAGTTATAACGTTGGAAAATGATATGGAAAATGTGTCTAATGAGAACAAAAATTTTAAGGTAGAAGTCAAGGCTCTAGACACACCTAAAGAATGTGTATCATGTGGCTC
This sequence comes from Turnera subulata, assembly GCA_028386065.3. Taxonomy (NCBI): domain Eukaryota; kingdom Viridiplantae; phylum Streptophyta; class Magnoliopsida; order Malpighiales; family Passifloraceae; genus Turnera; species Turnera subulata. The sequence goes on along the minus strand of JAKUCV010003263.1, from coordinate 4,429 downwards.
CTTAAAAGAACAAAATGAAAAATTAGTATGTGAAAATATGAAGTTAAAGGATGAAAATAAGGTGCTAGGAAAGAAGAGTGTAGAGGAATGTTCATCATGCATACCTTTAAGGAAACAAGTTGAACAACTTGAAACAACCTTGAAGAAATTTAATACTC
>JAKUCV010003261.1:17037-50028 GCA_028386065.3 Turnera subulata | reverse complement strand
TATAATCCGTAAAAAGAAATAACTAACGCGCTAACTCGGTACTTCCCCGGGTTATTCCATTATCATCGTCATTCACCATTTATCAGTGTCTAGAGTAATACTTACTCATGCGTATTCCTATACAATACCTACTTTGATAATACCCTTTCCTCTTTTCCTACAAATATGTACTTTCTAAAATATCTGTTAAAAATAATTATTATTTACCATCTACATATTTCCACAATAAATATTTCTCATATGGTATACCTTATATTTCCAAAATTATTAATTACTATTACTATTACGATTATTATTATTTCTTTGATTTTCTCCTCAGTTTAGTTATCCTACTATTGCTTATCACATTTATATTCTCCTAGAACACTATTTATTCCCAAATTATATCTATTTAATTTCTAATATATTACTTACCTAAATTATATCCCTTTATATATATTTTTTTCCAATTATTTCTTTTTTTCCAGAATTTTAAATCTATTCCAAAAATATATTTTCCCCTTTTTTTTAATGGACTCGACCCACAAGCTATGCCCAACCCTGGAACTCAACCCAGCAGGTCAGCCCAGGCCCAAACGCGGAGCCCAGACCGAACCCGCGGGTCTGCAGCCCAGGGCGGGTCCTAAGCCCAGGCCCAACCCCAAGATCTGCCCGGGTTGACCCACGCGAGGTCGGGTCTTGCCCACACAAGGAGGGTCTCTCACCTTCGATCCGGATCCTCGCGAGTTCGACGGCAGACGAGGCGGCGGCGCGAGAACAAAGGCACGGTCGGCGTCGCGGCGAATGCTGGTGGTGCAGGCGACCTCGAGGGGACGCCGGGAGGCATCGTCGTCGGCCCACTGCGGTGAAAAGAACGCGGGTGACGGAGGTCCAAACGGAGCAGCCGTCGGGTCCTTGGCTTCCTCCGGCACGTCGGGTCCTTGGCAAGGGCGGCCGACAATAGGTTCCCCAAGTCGGCGGCTGAGTGGAGATGGCGTCGGGGTGGGTGGTGGAGCGAGAGGTGGCTCGGCACTCCTTCCCGTGAACAGTGGCGAGGGGGAGAAAGTGAGGAGGAAGGTGACGGTTGGCGTGGCGGCTGTTTGCAAACGACGTCGTCCAAGCTTGTGTGTGTGGGTGGTGTTTGTTGTTCTCTTTCTCTTCTTTTTTTTTTGTTTTCTATCTTTGCAGGTTTGAGGAAGTTGAACTCTTGCAGTGTTTTGGCGGTTGAGTGTGTTGTTTTGTTTTTTTTTCTTTTTGTTGCAGGTGATGAAGGTTGCTGATGAAGTTGCAGAGGAAAGAAAATGGTAAGGAAGAGATGGTGATAGGCAGGAGATGGTGGTGAGGAGGGTGAGTGCAGCAGACAGGGAAATAATACACCGAGTCACGTTCTGCACAGGAGGAGACAATCCTTCACATGCGCACAGGAGGAAGGCGGCTGCATTATGCAGTCGTGTTCCGTCCGGTCCAGAAAATATTAGTGATGCCCCCTTGACTTATTTCTGGTCCATTGATTCGAGGTTAACCCGACTTTTCTCGACATTCCTGGACCCGAAAGATTCCCACTTTGGTCAGGAAAATCCGTAGAAAAATCCCGAGCGTGGGACAGGGCTCGGTTTCGGATTCCGAAGCGTAAATTACCGTTAATTAATTATTCAAGATTAATTTTAATGGTAATTAACTGTAAAAATAATTTTTACAGTGTCAGTAAAAACATAAAAATTACCCAGGCTGTTACAGCCTACCCACCTTAAAAGAATTTTGTCCCCGAAATTCACTCCGGTGGTGCAAACAGGTGCGGATACTGGGAGCGCATGTGCTCCTCAACTTCCCATGTAGACTCGTTCGCAGAGTGCTTGCTCCACTTGACCCTTACCATGGGAATGACTCGACTCCTCAACTGTCTGACCTCTCTGGCAAGAATCTGCTCCGGCATCTCCGTATATGTAAGATCTTCTGCGACCTCAACATCTGTCGGCGCGACGAGATGGAAAGTGGAGAAGGAGGAAGAGGCGGCGATGTTTCGTAGCAGTGGACGGCGTGGTGGGGCGACGGCAGCTGTAGGTCGTGGAGGCTGCGTTGGCGCCATATGGAGATGGAAGGAGGAGCGGGTGGAGGATGGTGGTGTGGCCGGCGGTGTGCACGAGGAGGAGGTGAGGGCGATGGTGTGTTCCTGGGTGAGAAGAAGAGAAGAAGAAGGAAGGATGGTGTTGGCAGGGGAAGGAAAAAGGATTGGATGACGAGGAAGAGGTAGAGAGGAGGGATGGTGAGTGTGTGGATTTCGGGGAAGGAGAAGAGAAATTAAAGAAAAGGAAAGGGAGAAGAAGACATGAGAGAAAAGGAAATAGGGAGGGCCGGTTGGTCACGGGTGGTCACGGTGGGGAAGAGGAGAAAAAAAAAAGTAAGAAAAGAAAGAAGAAGAGAAGGAAAGAAAAGAAAAGAAGAGTGGCCACGTGGCAAGCCACGATTGGCCGGTCCGGATTTCCGTCCCGAGTCCGAAAATACAACTTGGGCTCAGAAAATCCGATTGATTCTCCTGAGCATTGTTCAAGTCCCGGTTTTGAAAATCGAAGCTCGGTTAGTTGTAAAGGAGGCTCGGAAATCCAGAGTAACCCTCAGAATTAAATTCCGAGGTTCAGTTATCGAAAGTAACTCCAGAATGTCGCGTATCCTTAGTGATCGAAGCGAAGCTCGGTTATTCCCGGAAAACTCTCGGAAAAGCTCGGTCCGATAGAATCCTCGAATTACGGCATTTAAATTTCTTTTTAAATTATAATTAGTAAATTATGCAACAAAAATACCATTTCGGAATAATAATAATATCACTATTAATGTTTGTTAGAAAAATAATAAAAATAATGGTAGCGATAATAATAATAATAACAATTTAGTAAAAATAATAATGAAAATAATGAAATGCTGACTCGGATTGGTAAAATTCTTGATTGACCATGGTAAAAATTTTATTACCGTCTGTAAAAGTCAAAACAGCTTGGTAAAAATCTCGAAAATTTTACCCGGGTCGTACATATGAAGTTGTTAAGAAAATTACTATACTACATTAACTATTAAAATAATATTTTTATAAGTTTAAAAAATAAATAAATAGAAATTTATGTTGTAAAGTGAAGAAATAGAATAAACAAGATAAAAAAGTTTACGAGATTTTAAATTATAGAAAGTAAATGTTGTAATTAAGTTATCACAAGAAGTAAAAAAAAATGATGTATAAAATTGATTATAAATAAATACAAAGTTAATTATAAAATTTATTTAATTAAATAATATATATTTAAATAAATTAAAATTACAGGTATAGATACAATAAATAATATAAATAACTAACCTACAATAATTTTTTTTAAAAAAATTGTCTCTCATAAAAAAGTAGCAAAAATTACATAATAAAAGTTTAATGAAAAATACAAATTTGTTGAAATATTTAAACAAGAAATTTATTCCACAAAATAAATATAGAGAAATTTAAATAGATAAAAAGGATGGAGCTATCAAAAATTTTATTAATATTACAACAGAAACTATATGTATCATAAAGAATTAAATTAAAAATAATAAAAATATGAAGAATCATATTTTAATTATGATAAATATATAATTTAAATATAATTTCGGGAAGAATTGTTAATATTTCACTATCTCTTATTACTCAATTTATTCATAAGTAAATTGTTTAACTTTTTTTGTATAATTTCATATTAATTCTATTAATAGTCGTTTTTTAAAAAAATATTGATATTATATGTTACATGTGCATCGCACATGCACAGAAACTAGTTCTATTAGAAGTACAAAAAATAATCTTTTTGTTTTATTGTTTTTGAACCATTTTTTTGGTTATAATAAAAAATAAATAGGTTTTCTAGAGATGTGGTCACCGACTTGGAAAATATTTTTTTGGCCAAAAAAAGTTAGAAAAAATAATTGAGTTGTATATTTATTAGTTTGGTGAGCTTATACAATTTGATTGGTTGGTCTCTCCTTCTATTTCGTTGATGGAGAAGAAAATGCAGAGAACTTGGAGAATTATATAAAAATACAAAAATACAAAAATAGAGTCTTGATTAATAATTTCTTGGGCTCTTGGATACAAAAATTATTAATTTGTACATTTATTAATTAATAGAGAGTAATTATGGCATTTTTGGTTTTTTATATATAGTATAGAAGAATTAACATTTAATGAACTTTAAGGGTATATTGGGTCACTTAATTCTTCGGTTGAACCTCTCAATCAGGTAAGAACCAGGTGGAAAGCTACTGGGAGAATGGTGGGACCCACACCTGCAACATGGATGCTAAACGACGTCGTATCATGGTGATACTACGTCGTCTTGAGCCACAAGCAGCAACCCAAAATCGGGCAGAAACCACGTCAGCACATTCCCTGCCCGAGACCCATGACTTACCTGCCCGCTAAAACTCCAGATACATAAATATTTTGTGAAAAATTGTAGGTACACGATTGACCCAACGTATGAAAGTTGGGTACCAACTGTACCAAAAACCCTGGGAAGTTGGGGTCTCCTCAATAGGATAATCTTAATTCGCATCTAGTTGCCACCACCTACAGGAGCTTCTACTCACTGATTCCTTGGTTGTTGCTTTTGTCAAAAGGAGTAACCTGGCCTTTCCAGTTATTATTTCTTTATTTTGTAGCTTTTGGGTTACTTATTAAATATCGTAAAAATAAATAATACTTCTACAATCATTAAAAAATTAATTTTGAAATTGTAGAGGACTATTATAACTAGCATTACTAATCATTCAAATTTTAACAAGGTAAGTGTCTAGTTGAATTTATAGTAGTTTGAGTACTTTAGTTTGAGTTCTCTAGTGTGGATGTGACATGCTGGCTTGAAACCAAGCTCTGCACCTTAACTTCAATTCCCTCATGGTATAGTGTAGGTAGCCAGGGTCATTGCTAATGCTGAAATTGTGAAGTATTGGAAGGGCGTTACTAGGAATTTTATTCCTCCTTATTGTAGCTAGTGCTACTTATTTTATTCTCATTTTAGAGACTTGCATACATTGTACGTGACTTGGCCAGCCTATGGCCAGCTTGTTAACTTGATTTCATTTTGATAAATCAGAGATTTACCTGATTATAAAAAGTCTATGTGTGGTAGATCTTGGTGATGCAGAGCCTGCAAAAGAGGAAGACAAAAAGACACCGGGGGTGTCCAGGGTGTGTGACCCCGGAGGCTCTCCAATGCCTAAGTCAGAACTAAACTCTCTGTAGTAAGTAATAAGATAGAGGAGATTGATTAGTTCTATTCGCGTACCTTTATCCAAGTTAAGGGGTAACTATTTATAGAAGATTTGAGGTTTTTGGTGTGGACCTATACCTCAGGGTCTTGGTATGGACCTACTCATGGTGTAGACTTGGACCTCAGGGTCTTAATATGGACCAAGACCTCAGGGTGGAGACTTGGACCTCAGGATCTTAGTGGACTTAGATCTCGAGGTATAGACCTGGACCTCAAGGTCTTAGTGTAGACCTAGACTCTAAGGTCTTGATGTAAACTTGTACCTCAAGGTCTTACTTACGCCTTTTAGGCAATAAATGACTATTTCATATGTTATCACTGCTCCTAACTCTGAGGGAAATTGTGTAGCAATTTTCCTTAGAGTTTACTTCTTAAAAATGCGCTCTTTCGTTTCAGTCACCACCATGCATTAAATTGCCTTATTTGGCTATCTCGGTACTCATATAGCCCCCAATACGAGCGATCCTCTTATAAGACGAAGGTTTGCATTTTTTTATTAAGGTTACATTAAACTCACTTTGGCTTTTGCATTTTTATATTTCTTCTACTCTCTAGTTTTAATGGAGGAGATACAATATAGAGAGGACCTCTAGAAGCGGGTATCTTCTTATGGAGATCGGATATAAAGAGGACCTCTAAGAATGGGTTCCTTCTTTATATTTCTTCTACTCTCTTTTTTTAATGGAGAAGACACATATAAAGAGGACCTTTAGAAGTGGATACCTTCTTATGGAGGTCGGATACAAAGAGGACCTCTAAGAATGAGTACCTTCTTTATGGAGATAGGATATAAAGAGGACCTTTAAGAATGGGTTCCTTCTTTATATTTCTTCTACTCTCTAGTTTTAATGGAGGAGATACAATATAAAGAGGACCTCTAGAAGTGGGTATCTTCTTATGGAGATCGGATACAAAGAGGACCTCTAAGAACGGGTTCCTTCTTTTATATTTCTTCTAGGTATGCGACCTTTGTTTTTGATTGCTTGGTCCTGGTCATTTTTTTTTTTTTCCAAATCAGTGACTACGTGGGCTTTATTGCCTCAGTTGTCTTTTATCATGCGACGTATTTGGGCCATACTGCGCCTTGGTTGTCTTTTATTATGTGATCTTTCTTTAGATCGTCGTGTTGTTGCGACTAGAATCGGCTACATGGCCTTATGTCGTCTTACCTTGCAACTACAAACTATTGTATGGCTTTTTAGTGTCTTATTTCTGCAACTAGTAGAGGGTACATAGCCTTTCGTCATCTTATCTTGCAACTATAGAATGTTGTGTACTTTTCCTTCCGGCGGAAACTATGGTAATTAATTGAAAGAAGAGAAGTTATAGTAAATAATAAAAGAAGGGGCCAAGGTCAGTAGGGTGTATGCCAAGGTAAGACCTTGGTTTTCTAAGTAGGGTCTTGTCCTTGACTTCTTTTTTTTTTTTTTTTTGAAGAAGTATTGTAAACACGACTTGGAATTAAAGGAGGGGTTTTATAAATAGGACCTTGACTTTAAAGGGAGGTCTTGCAAACTAGAGCTTGATTCGAGGAGGCAAGACTTGTTAACAAGAATTTGATTGAGAAAGGGGACTTGTTAATAAGACCTTTATTTGAGAAGGGAGGCTTGTTAACAAGACCATGGGTATAAAATAAAATCCTGAGATAAAAGTGTTGAAAATAGACCTTTGGATGAGGGTATAAAAAATCAACCCTTGATAAACCTTAAAATTAAGGAGCACGTAAACCTTTTAATTAAGGAGTGCAATGTAACTTTAAAATTATGGAGAAGGAGGTAAACCATGAAAGTAAGGAGAAAGAGATAAACCTTTAATTTAAGGAGAATGAGGTAGACCTTTAAATTAAGGAGATGGACTACAATGTAAACCGTGAAATTAAGGAGATTGATTATAATGTAAACCGTTAAATTAAGGAGATGGACTAAAAGTATAAACCTTTAGAATAATGAGATGGACTAAAGTGTAAACCTTTAGAGTAAGGAGATGGACTATATTGTAAATCGTTTATTTAAGGAGATGGACTAAAGTGTAAACCTTTAGATTAAGGACAACGGGAAAAACCTTTAAAATAAGGCCTTTTAATGGGGGGTAGGAAAATCTTAAAAAGAAGGAGTACAATATAAACCTTTTAAAAGAAGGCCTTTTAATTAAGGACCTTAAAAATAAGACCTTTTAATCGAGGAGTCGGAAAATCTTAAAAAGGAGTACAATATAAACCTTTTAAAAGAAGGCCTTTTAATTAAGGACCTTAAAAATAAGGCCTTTTAATCCGGGAGTAGGGAAATCTTAAAAAGAAGGGGTACAATATGAATCTTTTAAAAGAAGGTCTTTTAATTAAGGAGTAAGTAAACCTTAAAAAAGAATACAATATAAGCCTTTTAAAAAAAGGCCTTTTAATTAAGGAGTAAGTAAATCTTAAAAAGAAGGAGTACAACATAAGCCTTTTAAAAGAAAGCCTTTTAATTAAGGAGTAAGTAAATCTTAAAAAGAAAGAATACAATGCAAGCCTTTGAAAAGAAGGACTCTTAATTAGGGAGTAGGTAAAATTCTTTTTCTTTTTTTCCCCAGTAGTCGATATCATTATATATACATATTATACATACTATATATATACCACAATACATGAGAGGGAGTGGGTCACGCCACAAAATTCGTGACTAAAGCCCCCTGCTTCACCTTTTCCTTTTTTTTGTGTTGTTTGTTAACAAAATAAAAGAAGAAATAGAAAGAGAGTAAAAATCGATAAGTAAATTCCACTTTGTGCGAGGCTATTTTAGGGAGTAAAAAGTAAACACTTAGATAAGGGTATAAAATATAATCCTTTAAGCACTGATTTATAAAAGAAACCTTTACATACGAGTGTATAAAAAAGAGTTGGACTTATAAAAGAAACCCTTACATATGAGAGTATAAAAAAGTAAAAGGAGTTCTTTGTTCTTTGCTTTTTAGAAAAGATTTGATTTAATACAAAATTAATAACAATGTCACTCACACATGACAACTAGGGAGACAAAGTTTTTAGCTCCTTTATTAAATGAGAATGAAGAGACTTTTCAAGGTCTTTATTTGCAAGAAGAAAAGAGTAAAAACCATCAAACTAACGTAGAGCCTCTTTAGTTTCTCTATATTTCATGTATGGGGGAGCAACTTTCTAGCTCCTGGATTTCGCGAGCTTCTTCTTCTGTGAATTTTGGTATTCCCTCGTCGATTATCCCATCAAACTAGGGCTTTGTTAGAGCTAGGGCCTCCTCTACATTAATTTGTTTAACAATTTTTTCCATTAGATCATCTTCATTTTCAGGGCCTCTGGCAGCTAATGCCTTCTTCAAATACATGTTGGTGGTTGCCGTTTGATGTGGAGTGAAATAATCCAATCAAAGCCTAAAGGTCCAATTGAGACAAAATTCAGGACCAGGCCTAGGCCCAATATAAGAGTCCAGGACCATATCTGATACGAAAAGCCCAGGACCAGTCCAGCTAGCTATTTAGCCATGTGGAAAATATGATAAGTGTTATAAGCATGAAGTTGAGGGGACAACTGGAGTTAATGCTCCACCACCAAACACCTATATAAAAAGGTGGCAAGATTAGAGTTTCAACACACCAAATCCTTCCTGGAAAAAACTCTACTCTCCACAAGAAAATTCTCTCTAGAGAATATAATTCTCCACTTTCAAAACTCTCTCTCTCTATGCTCTCTCAAATCAATAGAGAAAAATCCCCTTTGCTAACTTAGGCATCAGAGGTCCTCCCAGGGTCACAACCCTGGACTTCCCCGGGTCCTTCTTGTTAGTCTTGCAGGTGCTCCAGGCATAGAGATCAGGCCCTCAAGGTACAGAGATCAAGTCCTCCAAGCATAGAGGTCAGGTCCTCCAGATATCAAGATTAAGCTAAAGAATCCCCAGTCATGCCAAGTGGAATTTACATCCATACCCTCATAAAAGTTTCGTTTTTTACATTGGCGCCGTCCGTGGGGAATGGACAAAAAAGCCATGGCTTCTCCACTTGAGCAATCAGGTCCAATAGTAGAGTTCAACCCACCAATTTGTGGAACTCTAGTCACTGGAGATACTCTACCAATCAGAGGTACTCCGACCGCTGGAGGTACACAAATTATCGGAGGTACTCTAACCGTTGGGGGCATTTCCGATCACTGGAGGTACTCTGACCACCTAAATCATTCCCAACAATAGAACCATGGGCAAAATTCCAAAAATTTGTGTCCCTCACTCCTATCAGGAGGTATTGTAGAGGCAAGACTTAGGCAAGGAACCCAAAAGCAGCCCATGGATCTCCCATGTGATGAGAAAAAATGGCAAGTCAAAACCAGATCTGGCAAGCAATAGCCAAAACCTCGCAAAAGAGTAGGGAAACAAGGTCAAAATCAGTTGTAATTACCACATCACACCCTACTCATCACTAGAGGAAGGAGAAGGAACTAGATCAAATTAAGATCTACATAAAGTACAACTAGATCCAAGGCCAATCTAGTTAGATCCAAGGCCAATCTGGTTAGATCCAAGCAAGATCTACACCAATCCGACTAGATCCAAATCAACCCAGCTAGATCGAGGAGGTTGCAGCAAGATCTGACCAGATCTGAGGCTTGCCTAATGAGAACCAACTCAGACCAAACAAGCAATGGAAGAGAAGGTCTACATGGTGTTTTTCACAAGAAGTAAATGCTTTCTCGCAAGCAAGTAGGATGGTCAAAAGGAAGAAGAAGCAGAAAGCAAGATTCAAGAATTGAAGGGTTACTCTACCAAGCGTGAAGCCAGAAGAACATAAAAGGTCTTTACGCCCCAAAAAAGTTGAAACCAACACAGGTTCTCTTCTTATATTCCATCAAATGATTCTTGCTATTTCTTTCTGCAAATAGAGACTTTCCAAAACTTTGCTGTTGCTATTGGCTAAAGGAGTTCCATAGCTCTGTTGTCAAACTTTTATCAAAGTCTTCTCTCTGAGGAACCTAATGATAGAAGGCTTAGAGGGTCAAGGTCCTCCAAACTAAGTGCCTCTAAGAGAGGACCTGCAAAGGAAAGAACAGAACTCAATGGATGGTCAAAAGCTCTCCTTGCAAGGTATAAGAGCTGGAAATAGTAACCTGCTAAAGATTGCCAGTCAGACATCCAAAGTCGGGGCTTAAATCGCCACTCATAAGTTGGAGACACGCATGCACTTCCCAAAGCCACGACCTAACCCGCGCACTCACTCTCACATGAGCAATACAGAGACGTGACTTAAACACGTGCACTACGAAGTCGCAGCCTTGCCTATGGAATGAATAGCAGTGAACACAACTAATCTCCGGTAATATAGAGCTTAAAATCACCATCAAGAGCCCTGGAAAAGGAGACCTTCCTAAAGAAAAGATCCCCAAAGGAGATCCACAAAGGTCTTGAAAGCGAAGGATTCCAAATTCCCCAAAGACCTTGAGTCAACACAGGCACCAAAAGGGCTCCAGGTTATGCTCCTTAAAGACCTCTAAAAAGAAGGTCCATGATCTAAATGAGGCTTCTTTGGAAACATGTCCCCAAGAAACAGTCCCTAGAGACCTCTAAAATAAGGATTCTTGACCCTGAAAATCAGAGGTCCTGAGATCCCCAAAAAAATTTTTGAAGTAGAGAGATCCCAAAAATCTCTGATGACTTTGAAAATCAAAGGTCCTAAAATTGAGATCCAGGAGACCACAGTCCTCAAGGACCTAAAAATTTAAAATCCCCGACCTTAGAAAACAGAAGTGTCGAAATCCAAAAAGACCTCAGGTCCCAAAAAAGCTCCTGAGCCACAGTCACCTCAAAAATTAAGATCCCTGATCTTAAATCAGAGGTCTCGAGATCCACAAAGAACTTGAACCACGTCCCGAAAAAAATCTAAAGGCCTTGAAAATTAAAGGTCTCGAAAGGTGGCGTTCAAACAAACCCTAAAAAGCAGAGATCTTTAAAGTCTTTAAAGACCCGAAAGTGAAGATCCCAGCTAAAAGGGGCTACTCTATACAAAGATCCTTAAAGACCTTGAAAATCATAGGTCACAAAAGTCTCATTTAGACAGCCTTGGAAAATCAAAAGCCTCAAAAGGCCCATGAAACAAGGTCCCTTAGGATGTTGTAAATAGAGGTCCCTGAAGAGACCAGAGGTCCCAAGGTCCCAAGTAACAAACCAAGGACCTTCACTTAATGGTAACATCCCACATTCAAAAAAGACGACTACAGGCCATGTAGCCTATATTGGTCGCAAAATAAGATGATGAAAGCCCATACAGCTATTTTCAGTCGCAAGAAAAAGGACAATCTAGGAGATCGCACAGAAAAAGGACGATCTAAGAGATCGCACAAAAAAAAAGGACGATCTAAGATATCTCACAGAAAAAAGACGATCTAAAAAGATCGCATAGTAAAAAACGATCTAAAGAAAAGATCGCGCCTTGAAAGACGACTGAGGCATAATAGCCCAAGTAAGTCGCGCATTTAATGATAGAAGACTAAAGCCAATATCTAGCCCGAGTTAGTCGCATACTCAGAGAAGAGAAAAAGAGAGAGAGAGAGAGAGAAAGACGACCAAGGCTAACTAGTCCAAAAATAAGGTCGCATATCAAAAAACATACAAAGAAGGTACTGCTTTCTGAGGTCCTCTTTGCACCGTGAAGGAGGCACCCACTTTCAAAGGTCCTCTATATATCAGGTCCCCTCCATATGTCGAAGGTGCCTTCATTTAGAGGACCTCTTCATAATAGAGGTACCAAAGGATACAAATCTCAGGTCCAGAAAAGAAGGCCTTTATGAGACAACAACGAAACAAAAAGTCCCATTATAAGTAATTAATGTGGGATTTATACAAATTTAAGAGAGCCTCTCGGGTCCAAAAAGTGCAAAAGCTGAAAAATGCACCACAAGAGCTCTAAAAAAGTCTACCTCTGTCTTACAAGAGGATCCTTACACAAAGGGGCTTTAAATTCGAGCCAATACTACATTGGTCTAACAAATGAGCTTATAGCTGAAAATTCAATAAGCTCACAGCTCAAAATCAATACGCTGGAGCTCATGTTTGAATTAGCCAAATAAGGCAAGCTAAGACCTAAAGGCGACAAAAAAGCTCACCTTGGAAGTAAGAAACTCTAAGAAAAATTGCTACACAACATCCCTTAGAGTTGGGGGCTAGTGATGTGGAGTGAAATAATCCAATCAAAGCCTTAAGGTCCAATTGAGACAAAATTCAGGACCAGGCCTAGGCCCAATATAAGAGTCCAGGACCAGATCCAATACGAAAAGCCCAGGACCAGTCTAGCTAGCTATTTAGCCATGTGGAAATATGATAAGCGTTATAAGCGTTACATGAAGTTGAAGGGACAACTGGAGTTAATGCTCCACGGCCAAAAACCCCTATAGAAAGGGGGCAAGATTAGAGTTTCAACACACTAAATCCTTCCTGGAGAAAACTCTACTCTCCACAAGGAAATTCTCTCTAGAGAATATAATTCTCCACTCTTAAAATCCTCTCTCTCTATGCTCTCTCAAATCAATAGAGAAAAATCCCCTTTGCTAACTTAGGCATCAGAGGTCCTCCCGGGGTCACAACCCTGGACTTCCCCGGGTTCTTCTTGTTAGTCTTGCAGGTGCTCCAGGCACAGAGATCAGGCCCTCAAGGCACAAAGATCAAGTCCTCCAGGCATAGAGATCAGGTCCTCCGGATATCAAGATCAAGCCAAAGAATCCCCAATCATGCCAAGTGGAATTTACATCCATACCCTCGTAAAAATTTTGTTTTTTACATCGTTATTAGCGCATGTGCTTTGGTTGAGGCTATTAAATTAGAAATTTCAATGGCCTCTGCATTGAAGCGCATCATAAAGTCCTTTAACGACTCCTTTGACTTTTGTTTCATCATCATGAGAGCCAATAGAGTCTTCTTGGTCTTTTTTCTGACTAGAGAAGTGGGTCAAAAACTGGTCACTAAGCTCTTTGAAACTCCCTATTGATTTGGGCGTTAGTGCCATATACCACTCCTTAGCTGACTGGACCAAGGTGGTGTGAAAAGCTTTACATAGGACAGCTTCTGAATAACCATGCATACTCATAGTCCCTATGTACTGCTTAAGATGGTCTCTAGGGTCAGTATTACCACTGTAGCTTTTAATAGAGGGGGTTTGTATTTCTCTACTCCTCCGGAGCAAGTCGGACGACATCTTTCAGAGGCGAGGTACCATCCATCTCATTCCCCCTAGCTTGGCATTTCACCGACCATAGGTATTGTTCATTCAATTCTCTCACTTGCCTTTCTAACAAGGGACCCTTGTCTCCCTTATGTTCTTCTAGTTCTTCCCTAAAGGGACGTGCATCAAAGGTTGCCTTCATAAGTTGTTCCTCCTCATCATGGGAGGGAAGCCTGGGCTTTTTTCAAGTCCTACCTCAATGCCACTCTTCGGCATCCCCTATTGGGTTTATAGATTGTAATTTATGCAAGCTAGCCAATATCTCATCCTTAAATTGCATAAATTCAGCACGAGTTACAGTCTTAAGACATGGCTGATTCATGGAGGCCTTACTTATTAGATCTCTTTCGGTACCACCACCAATGGTGGGAATTGTCGGAGTACCTCTGGTTCCATCAACTTGGGGTGTGGATTCTGTTGTAACACCCAATTTCTCATGTAGAGAAGAGATGACTTTTTGTCCAGATTTCCCACAGACGACGCAAAATGATAAATTAGAGATTTACCTGATTATAGAAGGTCTATGTTTGGTAGGATAATGGATATTCAGTATATCGGCTGGAAACTCATACCTAGCTAATCCCCACCTGGTTGGGTAGGCTGAGCTTGAGCACAATACCACGTACCAAATATCCATTCCATGGGGAGAGTACCCATGAAGAAGTTTAACAGAGTTAATAAGTGAGGATGAGTAATGAATAGACTTTAACACTATGGAAACACCCCAACTCACCAGATTAACAACCTCTGTTACCCCCACACTCACTTCACCCATCTCAATTTCAGATAATGCTAGATCCACCATCACAAATAAAATAGAACACCTAGTAGAAATCACTCACATCCCTGAAGAAGCCAGGGTTGAAGACCCTGTTCTACCCCTGGTAAACCCTTAAACAGTTTTCAAGAAAGGATCTATCTCTCGTTCTATTAGAACTATAATTTCTAATAGACGACCTGCTGTAAAGGAGTATGTTCAATCATCCAAACTGTCTCAGTGCACGTTGAACTCTTCAACTACTGAGCAGTATGTAACTTTGGAGATTCCCCAGGAGGTTATCATCCAGTGGAAAAAGCAGCACTTCTCTCATCTCCATCTCGGAGCCATTCGGCTTGTCCTCTCATATCATGGGAGGAAGGGACTACCAGTAACAGCGAGACTATCATTACTAGACACAAGATATCTCCGTTATGAAGACGCTGTAATTGGTACAGTCTTGACCACTCTGAATGCTGGAAGTGTAGTTCTTACATTCTTCCCAAATTTCAACATGTCCCTGAATGACCCTCATCTGGGTCAAGCACTGAAGATACAAGTTCAAATCATTGGAGCTGAACAAGTAGCAAATGCAATTATGGCTACTCTACACCACCAATTGGTCTATCGTCTCCAGGATCATGCAGTCAACCTTCCTACCCAAGGAATTTCAATAGATCCCTTATTCATTTATGCTGATACAGATTCAACGCCAACAATTGTCCAAGCCCCAAGACAGCTTCCAAAGGAACAGCTCTCTAAGCTCATTCCTTTAGAATGGGTCACAAATTATGAGAACCTTCATCAACAAACCCAACCTATCCAGACAACTGAATCCACATTTGCTAGACAGAGTGATGGTACTGTTCGCACTTTCTTCTCTCACCCAGGAACATCTTCTACTGAAGTCTTCCATTCCTGCATGATACAACCATTTTCCTCACATAAAAAAAATAAAATCCCAATCTCTTCTTTTCAACCAGATGGTTCAAAAGTCTATGTTTCACATGTAGACGGCCATTTCATTTGGGATTCTGATCCATCCATGTGTGAGCCTGGATGTAATTGTGTCAATGAGTTTTATGACTCTGATGAAGATTACACACTTCCCCTCTCAAAGCCTAGGAAAAAGAAGCATCATTCCCGGTGCAAACCACATCCTGGCCCCCAAAAACCGCCCTCTAGATCAGCAAAGCCATGGATACTTCATGAAGCCATTGCAAATGCCCCTCCTTTGGACTTTTACAAAAGAGCTTTGGAGATTCTTGAAGAAGAAAAATTTTACAAGTCCAAAACCTGTGCTACCCTTACAAGAACTGAAGTCCCTCATCAATCACCTGCACCATGCATGATGTTCAAACCAACAGAATTTCCTCCTCTGGAGCCGCGTTCTGACTCACAAACAAAGAGGTCATTTAAGCCTTTTTGTTCTTAACAACAAGTTCGCCCAGATGGTCAATTGGCCTCCCTAAGCCAAACCGAGGAAGTTCTAAACTGGCAGTTTCAGAACCTTACAGCCCAGACTCATCTGCTTCAAAACTTTGATTCAAAGGTTGATCAAGTTCTTTCTCAATAGACCTTGACATCACAAAAACTTGATTCTCTTTTGGGTCAAGTTAAGAAGCTTGAATATGATCTTTCAAAAAAATTAGAAGTGGTTCAAGATGAGTTAGCCCAAGCTCTTCAGACCAACCAAAACTTTTACGACCCTTTTGTGGTCCAAAAAGAAGCTGAAGTAAAAAGGCTAGAAAAGGAGCTAAATGATGCCAGACGATACCTTGCTCAAAACCATAAAGAACAACAAAGGAGTTCATCCCCTCTTCCTTTTCTTTCTCGGATCATGGGCAAATGCCATTTTTTAATCCCACTTTATCTTTTACACCATGGACCACAAATATCCCACACAATTTTAGATCTATGGCCTCTATGTTTCCACCAGAACCACTTGCATCCAGACGCCCGACTCGGTGTTCTCCTTCTCCTAGTGAAACACACAGAGATGGGAAAGCTCCATATAATCCATCATTAATGATCAGACACC
Organism: Turnera subulata; assembly: GCA_028386065.3. Classification (NCBI taxonomy): domain Eukaryota; kingdom Viridiplantae; phylum Streptophyta; class Magnoliopsida; order Malpighiales; family Passifloraceae; genus Turnera; species Turnera subulata. The sequence continues at coordinate 33,758 of JAKUCV010003261.1, read as the reverse complement.
AACAACCACACATCCCCATTACCCCTTCTTACAGTCCAATTCCATCCTCAAACACATCAGTCTCTGAGGATACAGAGTCTTCTATCTCAGAATCAGCCTTTGTAGATATTACACAAATACTAATGGCTGACAACACAGCAGGCCCGTCAAACACAACTCCAATGTCAGAAGACACACACATGTCAGGAACAGTCCCTGCTGGATCAAATGGTCCCTTTGAATTTCCAGACCATAAGCCCTCATCTGGAAGACTCTGGTTTACCTTTGATGACATTCCTAAGGCCAAATGGAGACACAGACTTCAGAAATTTCAAGCCTGGATAGACAAAGAGGTCACAACAGGTAACACCTTGTTTTGGACTTTAAAGGAGTTCGTCACAAGAACCATAGGAAGCCTCAGAGAATGGTTCCAACATTTCTCCGAAATTCATGTCAGGCAATTCTGTATGAGTCCTACCTCATCACAAGCCATGTTCTATATACATACTGAATTCCTTGGGGAATTCACAGACGAGCATAGACTCAGAAATACTGAATATCACCAGAGGAAATGTTGTTCAATGAAATTTTCAGATCTCCAAAAGTTTGCTTCTATAATGACCAAGCTATATTATGCTCTGGGAGCAACTCCAGAGCATAGAGAAGTGTTCTTGGCCTCTTTTCCTGAGAAGTTATAGGCTAATGTCCACAGTGCGCTTTCAACAGGCATTCTATGCAAACAATCAGTCTTGGTCTACTATATCAGTTGCTTCTCAAAGCTAGAGAAACCACTTGTGAGAATCAACAAATGTTCCAAGAATTTGCAACAAAAGCTAAGGGGCTTAGACCAGTTTGCAACAAGTCTTACTTAAAGATCAAATGTAAGGATAAACATTGTTCTTGCTCCCGCAAGTCAACCCATTTTGACAAGTATGAGAATTACTCTGCCAAGCACAAAAAGTCCTAAAAGAAGTCCAACCGAAAACGGTTTTCCTCTAAATTACGGTATTACCGAAAAAAAGGAAAGAGAGGAAAGAAAGGTGACAGATGCTTCATTTGTGGGAAAAAGGGACATTTTGCAAAATCATGCCCTCAACAGCCAACAAAGTCGGCAAAGCTAGTCCAACAGATCCACCAGAGTACTCATTTAGACCTAGAAGCAGCAGACATTGAGTCACTCTTCTCAGAAACTGAAGAACCCATGGAAGACACTGTTTTTGTCCTGGAGCATACAAATTAGTCTTCTACAGAGTCTGATCTCTCAGAAGATGATGAAAATACAGATAACATGTATTTCCCAATCTTCCAGGCAAAGGCAAAGTCTAATCTGTATGCTCTAGGACAAAAACAAGTTGAGGATCATTCAAAGGCAAAGTCTCCTTCTATCAAATTGCAACTCCTCCCTTCCAGATATGACAAACTAATTATGGTGATTGCATTTTTGGATACTGGTGCACACAGGAGTTTTCTCAATCCAAAGATTCTTCCTCCAAAAGCATGGGACAAAAAGAAAGAATATTTTCAGGTAGCTAATGGAGAAATTTTCCAAACTTCTCTAATTACACGAAGGCCTGTTAGAATACAATTCTTCCCCGGATGCACTGTTTGGTCCAAAGTGCTCGGTATCAGCCTTCCAAAAAAAGATCTGTTAATTGGATTTGACATTATCCAAAAGGCAGCAAACCTTCAAATCCTTTCTCAAGGATTAAAGTTCAAGAGACTCTTTACACCTTATACTTCACTCCAGAAGGTCTTTGCATTAACAGATGATCCAACAGATTATGAGGAACTCAGAGACAAGCTCTTACAGTCCTGTGTAGACAGTCATTCTCAGTTCAAACATCCATATCCTCTTTGGAAAAATGAAGAGTTCTTTATAACCCTTCCATTCAAGCTTAATGAAGACAGTAATCCAACCAAGGCGTCTCATCCGAGAATGACACCTACAGATTTACTGCTTGCAAGAGAGGAATGTTCACAACTCTTGCAGCAAGGTCTTATTGAGCCTACTAAGTCTGAGTGGGCTTGTCAAGCATTTTAGGTGGAGAAACGAACAGAGAAGTTACGAGGGAAAAAGAGGTTAGTCATTGATTACAGGCCTCTAAATCATTTCCTTCGAGATGATAAGTTTCCCATTCCAAAGATAGACACCATGCTACTGTATCTTAAAGGAGCATGTGTCTTCTTAAAGTTCGACTTAAAAGCTGGATTTTGGCAATTGGGGATCGACCCAAAAGATCGTTACAAGACGGCATTCTGCATCCCAGATGCTCAATACCAATGGACGGTTATGCCATTTGGTTTAAAGGTGGCGCCATCCATTTTCCAGAAGTCCATGGTCAAAATATCTCAGCCCATCCTTCACAATGCTCTAATCTACATAGATGATATTCTGCTTTTTTCAAAGACAAAGGAGGACCATCTCCTTCTCCTCTCGCAATTCAACAAGATTGTTCAAGATTATGGCATTATGCTTTCAGAAAAGAAAAGCATTATTGGCCAAGAAGAAATTGATTTCTTGGGCAGGCACTTCAAAAATGGTTATTATCAACTTAGACCCCACATTGCACAAGAATTGCTCAACTTTCCAGATGATAACCTGACACAAAAGCAGATTCAGCAATTTTTGGGAACAGTAAATTATGTCTGTGACTTTATCCCTAAAGTTACACGCTACACCAGCCAACTTTCCAAGATGCTCAAGAAGAATGCCCCACTTTAGAGACCGGAGCAAACAACAGCTGCCAAAGAACTAAAGAAGATAGCCCAGGACCCCCCTCCACTAAAGATTCCATCTAATGGCACCAGAATTCTCTAGAAAGATGCAAGTGATGAGTGCTAAGGAGCAGTACTCCTGGAAGAGATTGGTGGGAAAAGACACTATTGTGGCCATGCAAGTGGCAACTTTTCCAACGCATAACTTCATTACCATTCTACCCACAAGGAAGTCCTTGTAGTCAAATATGGAATTAAGAAGTTTGAATTTTATCTGGTAAATTTTCACTTTATTGTGGAAATGGACAACTCATCTTTCCCAAAGATTCTTGATTTCAAAAACAAGAGAGTACCGGACAAACAACTCCTCCGATGAAAACAGTGGTTTGACAAATATGACTTCTCAGTGAAGCATATAAAAGGAGACCACAACCTTATACCGGATATGCTCTCACGGCCAACACAAAAATCATCCATTCATCTAGTTTCCCCTGTCAAGATCATCCCATTGGTCTTTATGGATTCCTCCTCTTCCAATTTCTATTGGAAAACACCAGAAAACCAAGCCTCCTGGTTAGATATGGCTACAAATCCAGAAACAATGCCCCATGCCCTGGCTCAGAAGAAGAAACTTGATGTTTTCATCATTCGACAATATGCCAGAAATGTCATGTTCTAGTTTCTGACTAATTTCCTGGTGTACCAAGGAGCAGACTTCTCCAACACTTTTTCATCCCAGTTCTTTCTAGATCATCCGTTCAGACGAGTCAGCATTGTCCATATCCATAGCTTTTTTTATGATGAGCTTTGGTACAACTGGTGTTTGTTCACCACAAATTATGGCCTCCTGTATCTAAAAGTCTTAGACGTGTTTGAACACTTAATGGATTCAGATGAACAAGGTTCAAATTAGTGGACACTCTTGCAATGGTTCGCCCCACTTCATCAGTGGAGAACCTGGCTCAAATCAGCTTTGGATGAAACAGAGGACCACCTTCGCCCACGCCTGTGTATTCTGTTCACAGCATTTCGACCTTATCAGGGTTATCCTCCAACCCCTCACCCAGTCATCACTCCATGGAAAAGTTACACTACAGTAGAACCCCCTCAAGAACTATTAAAAGAGGCATGGCAATACCTCTGTGTCATTAACGGTTACAATCCAGATTGGGATAAAAGGTCCAACACCACAGCTATGGTTCCCTTGTCACCAATTCTTCCAGATCCAACCAAATTCCAAGACTCACAAAATCCATATTCCCAAATCTCTTGTGCATATGACAATGTCTTCCAGAACATTGAAGAAGATGACAACCAACTTCGCAAAGAAGAAGAAGAATTTGATGCGCTGAATAATGCACGTGAATTGAATGATGATAGTTGTCTTGATCTTGATGATGTGCGACTCAGATAAGGATTACAATCTCAGCCCCAGCCACGAGACAATCAACAAATAAGCTTTTCAAAAACTTATCAGGAATCTTATCTAGTTAAAGTGTGAAGGCCCTCTCCCCGAGGGACCCACCATATTCAGGTATTGTTACATCACATCCCTCAGCCCACACCTCTTGGGTTTAATCCTTTACCATGCTGCAGCATTAGGGATTCGAACTCGGGACGTGATGCTTTTTATCCCCCTCAAGGAGAGCACCTTCACCAAGGTGCTCTCCTTGAGGGGGATAAAAAGCATCACGTCCCGAGTTCGAATCCCTAATGCTGCAGCATGGTAAAGGATTTCGGGGAGAGGGCCTTCACAGAAAAGGCGCCTTTTTTGTGAAGGCCCTCCCCCCGAGGGACCCACCAAATCCAGGTATTGTTACATCACTCCCTCCGCCCGATTAAATCCTTTACCATGCTGCAGCACTAGGGATTCGAACTCGGGACGTGATGCTTTTTATCCCCCCTCAAGGAGAGCACCTTCACCAATTCATCTGCAGCTGAATTGGTGAAGGTGCTCTCCTTGAGGGGGATAAAAAGCATCACGTTCCGAGTTCGAATCCCTAATGCTGCAGCATGGTAAAGGATTAAACCCAAGAGGTGTGGGCTGAGGGATGTGATGTAACAATACCTGAATATGGTGGGTCCCTTGGGGAGAGGGCCTTCACATAAAGTATTTTAGCGTGTTGTAATAATGGTGTCAGAAACACCACGTGAATGTTGAGTTATTATCTGTCCAGTCCTTTATTTAAAGTCAGTGTCATTTGGACCCAGTATTCCCACTAGTTGTATAGCTGGCAGAGACCCCCAGCCTCTATAAAAGGGTTCTTAAGATGTAAGACGGGACATCTCGGATTTTCCAAGTTTCCCTGACTTGTGAAATAAACTATGAGTTTTTAAAAATTCTCTCTCTGTTCTTGAAAGTTCTCTATTATTGGCTATGTTAAGCTTCTCCCTTATTATCCTAATTACGGTCCTTCTATGATTATCCAGGTAAGGGCACTAGAGAGGCTTGAGACAGAATCGCCCTAATGTGTGGGCTTGAAAGATCTCGCCTTTTGTGTCTGCCGTTTAATTATGGGAGGCTCCCAACGACCTGTGGTGATGCAGAGCCTGCAAAAGAGGAAGACAAAAGGACACCGGGGGTGTCTAGGATGTGTGACCCCGGAGGCTCTCCGACGCCTAATTCAGAACTAAACTCTCTATAGTAAGTAATAAGATAGAGGAGATTGATTAGTTCTATTCTCGTACCTTTATCCAGGTTAGAGGGTAACTATTTATAAAAGATTTGAGGTTTTTGGTATGGACCTATACCTTAGGGTCTTGGTATGGACCTCCTTATGGTATGGACTTGGACCTCAGGATCTTAATATGGACCAAGACCTTAGGGTGGAGACTTGGACCTCAGAATCTTAGTTTGGACTTAGATCTCGAGGTGTAGACTTGGACTTCAAGGTCTTAATGTAGACCTAAACTCTAAGGTTTTGATGTAAATTTGTACCTCAGGATCTTACTTGGGCCTTTTAGGTAATAAATGACTATTTCATATGTTATCACATTTCATCAACAAAATCATACTCGTTAGTATATATATATATAAAAGAAAAAACGAAGAATCCAGTATCCATAATTTATTTATGGGTGTGGATGTCCAGGCTTCATCCTTGACATCTTTATTTATGGGCAACATCCAAGATTAGGGAGTTATGAACATGTATTTTGCAACTTCTAACTTATTCCTAAGTTCTTACTTTTCTTCTTGATACAGGACGACTCTATTCATGTAATGATTATTCGTTAGGAAAACAACTATATTAGGTAGTTGTACCATGTGACATATCCTTTTGGCATATCATTCATAATCAATCAATGAATTCCACTCCCCAGATTTAGATGAGAAGGATTAATAGGTCACTTTGGATAAGACAAGCATTGATAAGACTTACCACCTAATTTTAAACAAGACAAAGAAAAATTTATACAAACTTGAAAAAGATTTATACAAACTTTATTTGCACTTGAGTCACAGTTTTACCAACCACCTTCTTTGAATGATCTTTTTATTTTTCATATAAACAATACTCCCTCCGTTTTTTTTCTTAAGACGTTTTGTAGTTGTGCACAACCCTAAAAAAATGCCTTTAATTTCATAAACTCACTTACTTATTGATAAGTTTAACCCTCTAACTTTATTAACAAAATTATCATTAGCCCGCCAAACCTCTTGTTTTAACTTTGATTAAAATCATCTTAGCGCCAGCGCCAATTTTTAAAATGATGGTATTTGAAAATTTCCCCTTTCACTATAACTTTATAAACACCTCTGTACTTAACAAACTGACATTTTTAATTTTTATGTCTTAATAAACATATTAAAAACAATGGAATGTGATGGAGTTTTGTTCGACTTAAACATTGAACCGCTAGAAGAGGTATTGGATGCAGATCAAAATACCTCATTAGAAGGCACAATCCCTATCAATATCCCTGGTATGTTTTGAAATTTATGCTTTAGTAGATTTTAGATTGAATTCTTATGCTTTATATTGAAATTTATGTTTTGAAATCCCTATCAAAATACCTCACCAGAACACACTTTACTGTTAACAACTTTAACTAAACTTCCACTAGTAGAATACAATAAACAATCAAGAAAGGAAAAAGAAGATGTAAAATACTTATTTTTATGAATATTGCTGAAGAGGAGAAAGGTCCATGTAAAACCATTGTATATCCCCCAACTCCTGAGGCAATTTCTAGAAGGCTAATATATAGGCAAACTTTGGTAAAAAAACTTTGCTAATTTTAACAAACCATATATGCTATTCGCAATCAGTATACCTCAAAGACATAAAAACAGTTGCAACGGAAGGCCGTGGAGGAGGACAACTAGGCAGGGGAGTAGTAATACCTTCAGAACAAACCAACAAAGCCATTTGCAAAGATAAAGTCCCTCAAGCCTGCCAAGCCATTTGGTAATACCTTCAGAACAAACTAACAAAGCCATTCGCCTCCCTCTACACTGGCAAGCCCGCTTACCAGACGCCACGAGCGGTGGCATCTTCGATGGCGAGGAAAGCGAGAAGATGAGGACGGCGGCGAGAGAAATGAGAGAGCAGACGGGTTTGGCGTTTGGCTTGGCGAGAGAAAGGAGAAGAGAAGATGGGGGAGAAAGATGGCTCGGTTTGGGCGTGAAGAAATAGGAAAGGAAGAAATAAGGATGAAGAAAGAAAAAGAAAAATGGGGAGAGAGGGAAAGAATGGGGTTGTCGGGAAATAAAAATGGAAATTGGAGGTGGATTAATGTCACACACATCCAAAAAAAATATATTTTTAAAAATTTTTAAACTAAAAAATAATTTACTTTAAAATTTTTTATTTTTTAAAAAAAATTAAAATTTTTTTGTACTTTTTTTTATTAAAACCAATCAAAGCTCAACACAAGGATGAATTTCAATTTGAGGGGGCAACACAAGGACGAAATGTGACATTAATCCAATTGGAAGTTGGTTTGAGATGATGATGCCGTAAATATGCAGAAATAGAAATATTATTAATATTGCTAATATTATTATTACATTGATATTTTTTAAAAAAATAAAAATACATTCATCGCCTTAGAACGACGTTGACCCTGAAGCTATTGGGGTCATTATTGATGTTGACCGTGATCCTGTCGCTCCACTAGAACCACATGTCGCCTACGTTGTTCTGGCCAGGAAGCTCGAACCGGTTTGCTGCAGGGAACCGGAGTGGGATGAGACCATGATCGTCTTCAGGTTGCCACTGGGTCTCTGTGAGAAGAACCATGTTTGGCTTGTATTGGTTCTTCAGGTCCCTCAGGGCACGCGAGAACTCCTGGGAATGCCTAACGACTCCTCTGCAGTTCCACACCAGTAGTCGGGCCTTTGGCCAAGTTGGAGGTAATCGAGTCATTCTGGGCATGCTATGGGCAGTCATCGAGAGTTGGTAGTAGGCACCTTGCTCCTGGATTTGGCGAGTGGACTCAAGATTGAACTCCTGAAGTCTTTCAGAGATGAAAAACATGACGGAGTTTGCCGAGCCGTAGAAGGAGGTCCTCAGGGTTCCATGGTCCTCTAGGAAGAACGTCTCTTCCATGGGAGTGACGAAGAATCTGGATGAGTAGAGTTCGTCGACGAAGACCAGACGTGGCATTCTGCCGAGTTCGTTCGGTAGTTCCTCTGGACGCTCGTTGATCATGCTGTAGGCCAGCCGGTTTCTTCTGCCTAGATTGGCACCTTCGACGAAGAAGACGGATGAGAGAGCAGGCATGTTGTCTCGACGTGTGGTGTTTTGTTTTCGGAACGTTGTGATTTAGGTTGCCTGGATGTTTTGTTTTCTCTTGGATGCTTTGTGGTTTTCACTTTCCGTTGTTTTGCATTTTATAGAAAAAAAAAGTTTACCGTTTTATTTTTTTCCAAGTTTAGACCCCACCTATCCCCGGGGAGGTCTAAAGGATTTTTCGGTGATGGGAAAAGCAGATTCCCTTCACAAAGCTCCAAATCGTTTTCAAAGTGTTGTTTTTGAAAATTTTGCCATTGCTTTTCATTTATTGCTTCGTCACTTTATACGTTTTTCGGCTACAAATGCCAATTTTTTTCAGCTCTTTCCCACCTTACGATTTTCTAACGCCCCGGCTATCTTGTCCTTTCTTCTAGGATTTGCTTTTTGAAAATTTTTCCATAGAATGAATTATTGCTTCGGTGATAGGAAAAGTTGAATTCTTTTCACAAAACTCCAAACCGTTTACGATCTTCAAGATCTTACTTTTTGAAAATTTTGCCACCGATTTGATTAGTATTTCTCTAACAGTTTGGATGTTTTCGGGCTACAAGGAGTATTGCTTAATGAGAGATGTGACATTAACCCATTAGCCACTCCCATAAAAACTCACATAACCACACTAGCCACACATAAACACTAGGAACATATAACCATCATTCTCTGCATATTTCATATAGCAAGTTATGGCTGACGACATGGAAGCAACCATTCATGGCCTGTGTGAGAATATTAGGATTGAGGCCGAGCACGGAAAAGCCATGGAAGCAATGTGTCGGCAACTTGTGGAACAAAATGACCGGCTGGTTGAGATGATCCGGAACCGAGACCGGCTGCTAGATCGGTGGGAGGAGGCCTTTAAGAGGCTCCGTGACAGCTGGGTTGCAGCGGCCACCGAGAGCAATGATCTGGCCCGAGAGAACAACCGCCTGAAGCGGGAGTTGAATATGAAGAAGCCTAGGCGGGCTGATTAGGATTGTAGTTTAATGTTTTCAATTTTTCCTTGTATGTTCCCCCTTGTGTTGAATGAAGTGTTTTATAACACAAGTGTGTTCTCTCTTTTCGTAAATACAAGTCTCTTATCTTTTCGTAAATACAAGTCTATTATAGATGTAACTTCCTATTCTTTTGTCTCTGTTACTAAAAAAATAAAGGATGATGGCATACATGCTGATACGTCTAATCAAAGGACTAAAAACTGTGGGCGTAAGAGAATCGAACTCGATGTGAACGCTTTTCGTTCGATACCTTTACATCAACGGACAACAATTCGAGCTATGGCATCTCCTTTACACATGAGTACAACAACATTGTGGAAGCGTCTCAAGGCAAAAGAAATTCGACGGCATTCAAATGCTATAAAGCCCTTTTTAATGGATGAAAATAAGAGATCTCTATTGCAATTTTGCATATCAATGCTTGAGAAAGATAGCATACCACATGATCCTACTTTTAACACCATGCAGAATATCGTCCATATTGATGAAAAGTGGTTTTACATGACAAATAAATCAGAGAAATATTATTTGTTACCTAATGAAGAAGATCCGCTTGGTACATGCAAGAGCAAGAATTTCATTTGCAAAGTTATGTTTTTGGTTGCAATAGCCCGCCCAAGGTTTGATCAGTTTGGAAATGAAATTTTTTCTGGAAAAATTGGAGTATTTCCATTCATCACACATAAGCCAGCTAGACGAACAAGTGTTAATCGAGTTGCAGGTATTTTCTATATTCTATAAAGTATAAAAAAAGTAATTTTGTTGTTTAATGTTTAATTAATTTTATGGTTATTTTAGTACCAATAATATATTTAGTAATTTGTTTTAAATTGCAGGTACGATGGAAACAAAACCAATAACTTCTGTGAATAGAGAGCTTATGAAGTCATACTTAATTGAAAAGGTTATACCTGCTATCAAAGAAAAATGGCCACGAGAGGATTGCAGATCTCCAATATTTATTCAGCAAGACAATGCCAGAACTCATATTGATAAAAATGATATTGATTTTTGCCAGGCCGCTACTGCAGATGGATTTGACATTCATTTGATATGTCAACCCCATAATTCTCCAGAATTAAATGTTTTGGATCTTGGATTTTTTAGTGCTATTCAGTCTTTACAGTATAAGGAGGCGCCGAAATCCGTTGATGAGCTTGTTGCTGCGGTTGTGAAGGCGTACGAAGATTTTCCAGCGGTGAAGTCCAATCATATATTTGTGACACTGCAATTATGCATGATAGAGACTATGCGAGGAGAAGGATCAAATAAATATAAAATTCCATATATCAACAAAGCAAAGTTAGAAATGGCTCAGCAACTTCTAATTCAATTAAAATATGATAATGTATTAGTACAACAGGTTTTAAATCAGTTGAATTGAATATTATTTTTAAAATTTTACCTACAGTGACTGGGATGTAGTCACTTCATTTTTTTCTAGTGATATTCTTAGATCTATTATGAGAAAAGAATTTTCAGTATTAGACTTATGATAATTTTTGAATTAATTTTTTCTTAGGATTACAATTTTTTTTAGGTTACGTTGTTATTCATCTTCTTAATTTTTTTAATGTTTAAAGATTTTTAATTCAACAAATGCTCTTATCTTAGTTTGAATTTTTTGGATTGCAAACTGTATGAATAAGTAAAAACACAGTGCATCAGATTATTTGAATACAAGTTTTAAAACAACCACTAATCACATAAGGTTAAATAAGGAAAGTATGAAAAAAAATTATTTAAACAGTCATTGAAACTATCAAAACGACTTACAAATGGAAACAAACAAAAACTCCCAAAACGTCTTAAGAAAAAAAACGGAGGGAGTATATGGTTTGTGTATCTATTAAAACCCACATATTTTACCAACTACATGGTTTGGTTAGATAAGAAGAATTACTATTAATATTGGATAAGACAAACAAACATATATAAGACTTACCATTGATTTTTATATAAGACAAAGGAAAACAGTAATCTTGGATAAGACAGACACACATAGATAAGACTTACCACGTAATTTTTTAGATAAGACAAAGAAAAACTTTAATGTGCACTTGAGTCACAGGTTTTAACATCTGGTTATTCTTTGAGTGAACCCATATATATTTACCAACCCCAAATCTTATCAACCACTATCCATACGTATATCCAAGTTTAATAATTTACAGATGGATTACCAAAAAGTTATATCCTTCTCTTACACTGAGAAGTCTGTCACTATCATATAAACCTGTACTGAGGTCTTGGAGTCTCAGTACATATATAAAAGCAATCCTTTTTTTATCTATAAAGCCTTCACAAGCTAGAGAATTACCCTGTCAGCTATGATTTCTTCAAGAGAGGAGGAAGAAGAAGTAGAAATAATGGTATGGAGGATATAGGAGTTTCAAATATCGGAGCAACGATTTACCAGTAGAACATGGTAGGTGCCTGGTCACATATATATCTTTTGCATGCTATTCATTTAACATAATGTGATGCTAATCTTTGATAGATCTTATGAACCGTACGAGATGATTTTCTTTTTGCTTCTTTTAAAAGGCAGCGATTGTTTGGCTGTTGATATGTAGCTTGTTTCAGCTAAAATGGAAATTTGGTCATTGAACTGGACATGTTTTTTTATTTTTGTCACTTCCTGAGAAATTGCTAGATTTTGGTCAACGATCAATTTTAATTTGCACAATGCATGTCACATCGGCTTAGATGGGACCCAAACTTCCACATGTCAGTCGCTAATTGGTCACAGACTTGGCACTAGGTCCCACAGGCCCATACCCAGGCCAGCAAACCCGGATCCACGTGAATCTTGACCCGTCCGCATCCGGAACGGGTCCGGCCTAAGACAAAAAGCCCACATACACCCAAATACCCCCCCACACAGGCACATTTAAAATTGGAGAGCCCTGTTTTCTGTAGCCCATAACCATAATTTAGTCATTCCTCCCCACTCGCTTTGGTCTCTTCTTCCCTAATCCCTGAAAACACCCTCTCCTCTCGTCTTCTACTCTCTCTGCCATTCGTCCTCCTTCACGCGTCACTGGGTTCATTGACGGCGTCACAGGGGTCGTGCAGCTCATCATAAAAAAACGCTGACGGTCTGGGGAGAAGAAAGCAGCCGCAGATGACTGCGTGCGGGGTGCAGAAGCCAGATTGGAACTATGAGGGGCCTCCTGTGCAATGCCATTTTGGTCGATTTAGACCCAGGTGGATTTCGTGGACCGACCCGCATCCGAGTATGCGTTTTCACAAATGCAACAGGTGCAGGTTTTACAAGTGGGTTGATGAAGCAATCATGGGCTGAGCAAGGGAGGTAACAAATTTTTCAAGAGACAATGAGAGGGCGTTATATGCAGAGGATTTGAAATTGAAAGAGGAGAATGACAAGTTAATGCAGAAGCTTGATGACATGGAGAGGCAGAGAGATGAGCTTTGTTTGATGATGGATACTATGCATGAGGATTCCATTAGTTTTGGTTGCAGGAGGCATGAAGAATTGTGGGGGCAAAAGCGAAGCATGATAACTATATTTGTGCCTTCTGCATTAGCGTGTGCACTATGTTAGTTTTGTTCTTAATTGTTATTGTGATTGTAGTGTATTAATTGGGGAAAATTTAGTAGGATGATCAATATGAAGTGGTTATAAGTTTTGTTGTTTAGTTTTAGCGTACGATAATCGCCAATCAATGTATTGTTATTGTGGCTATTGTGAATGTTGTTAAAAGTATGTGATGACCAATTAAACAATGAAATAGACATTGGCATTGTGTGTATGTGCAATTTGTGCAATGTTGCGCTTATGCGGTTGCTCATTTAGGCAGTGGCGGATTTGTGGAATGTAATATCCCCTGCAAATACCATCCATAGAATATCCTAGTATCAGTCATAAGGAGGTACAAAGCATCAATATGCAGACGTAAGTCATAAAGAGGTACATAACATAGACATCTAAATGTCAGTCTCAAAACACCCAAGCGTTGTAGTTGAAGTATACAAAATGGGATAGAAAATATCCCCTTCAAATACCATCCATACAATATCCTAATATAACTCATTAGGAGGTACCTAACATAGATATCCAAATGTCAGGCACAAAACGGCCGTCCGTTGTAGTTGAAGCATTCCAAATGGGATACAAAATGCTACTTTCAACGAAGTGCACATAATGTATTAATGCTTTTTCTTTGCCTGTGCAGCCTCTGCTGCAACTTCAGCTGCACCACGCAGTAGCGCCTGTGTCTTACAGTAGGCAATGAAGTAGTTGATATCCCAGGCTGCATTGTCAAATCAATTTAAGCATTAGCAATGGGCAGAATGCACAGAGAAGACACAGAATGCGTAGAGGAAACGGCTAAAATAGTACGTACATTTGAGGCGCCATCTGTGATGACCCAAGTCCCACATCGAAAGAGAGTGAGAGAGCTCTTGGGTATATATGCACCAAGTACTTGGCTACCAAATAACTTCAAGCTTAAGCTTTTGGGCCACGTGGTTTCAGCCCAGCTTTGGAAGTTATTCTGGGCCAGTCGATTACTTGGGGCGTGACAAATGGTACTGGAGCCGATCTCACTCCACTTTCGGGTGGGCTTGGGCCTTATGGCCCGTGTCTCAGGGGTTGATACTGAGATTATGATCGGTACGGCCCGGTGATCAAGGTGCCTACGATTTGGATTTGGGCTCCCCTCGTGAGGGCACGAGGTCTAAAGGGGGGAGAATGTGATGACCCAAGTCCCACATCAGAAGAGAGTGAGAGAGGTCTTAGGTATATATGCACCAAGTACTTGGCTACCAAATAACTTCAAGCTTAAGCTTTTGGGCCATGTGGTTTCGGTCCAACTTTGGAAGTTATTCTGGGCCAGTAGATTACTTGGGGCGTGACACCATCCTCCATCGATCTGGTGCTACACCTTAAAGGCTGCATTTGCACTTGCAAGCCATTGGGTGAGACCTGCACCTGAGACCCATCTTGAAAGACCATGGTTCTTGTACAAGGCCTCCTTGGGCGCTTTAATGGTGGTTATGTACTTTGACTTGATGGAGGGCGTGGTTGAACTGGACGGGCTAAGAGAATTCAGAAGATGTCAGTATAAGCATGTTTCAAGAATGTTAATTTCAAATGCCAATTTAAGAACTTGATCCAAAACTTGAGGGCTTCACAGCAGGTAATGTAGTTTGGCTACTTTGTGTCGTAAGAGGCTCTCCACTTTCTGCGACTTGCTTTTGAGAACCATCTCCATGAACTATAGTTCTTGTGTAAGGCCTCTTTGGTCGTTGTATTAGTGGTGATGTACATTGCCTTAAAGAAGGATGGCAAGAATTACCTGAGGGATTGGCAGGAGGTGATTTTGTTTGGCTTATTTGAGTTATAGAAGGCTCTCCACTATCTGGCAGTTGCTTCTGAGATCCATCAACATACACCAAAGTTCTTGTACAAGGCCTCCTTGGCCGCTTGATTGGTGGTGAGGTATGTTGCACTCGTCCACCTATCATGAGCATAATGCAAGCCAAGAATTAACATACTTGAAGGGTACATCTTTAAACCAAAGTAAACAAGAGATTTACCCGCGTTACCGGCTGCAGTCACATTTGAAGCGCTCTGGGACACACTAATCCTATGATTCCTAGGACTACGCCTAACAGTTGGGCCACCATTAAGTGAGCCTACCACACAACAATGACAACAAATGTGAACATGGTAATTCTGCATATTACATAGGAGGGGAAAGCAAAGTAGATTATTAAAACCTGCGGGTTGAATATTAGGTGATGCATTCTAGAACGCTGCAAATGACATAGGAGGTGCGCCAGTGTCATTTGGCATGGTCCTTGTCCGCTTTCTTTTTGGAATCGGCCCTACCTCAGAGCCTGGTGTCACATTCTGGTTGTTGGAAGTTGCATTATTGCCTTGTTGCGCAACATTCTGGAATCAATATATGACAGCAACATCAAATGAGTAACATTTTGAACATTCAGTACACATTACATAATCAAATTAAAGAAGGAGCTCACCTTCTTATAGCCTGCCTTGGTATGCCCGCGTTCACGACAGATGGAGCAGTGCATAACAGTCCCCTTCCTGGTCATCTTTGTCCCTTTTCCTTGTTCCCAGAATTCCACTATGCACTTGAAGCTTGGTCTTCCAGGCTTTCTGGTCGCAATTATAGGGGCTTGAAGTGGAGGTCTACCACTTTCTTCCCAGAATTTCTTTCCAGGTACAGCTTGGATTGTTGTCTCACATGTATGCTCATACATTGACCTCTTTCACACAAGTTGTTGTCTATGATATCGCTCTTCACATGTGTTTGCTGGAATGCCCTGCACCAATTCCTACTGTCCACCCTTAAAAAGTCCTCTTTTGCACTGGCTTTTAGTCGCCCAAGCTTCTCAAGTTCTGCTCTATAGTCATATTCATTACTAGCTTTGAATGTCATCCAAAACTGTCTATGCAGATCTTCTCCATGATGCTTCCTTCTCTATTTTACGAAAATATGTCGAGCACACCGCCTGTGCTTTGCAATAGGAGTTAAGTCCCTAACTGCAACTCCTAATCCCTGTAAATTGTTAGAAACAATAGACTTAAGCTAGAGGGGGGGTGAATAGCTTATGACCGAAAATTAAAAACTTTGCAGGAAATGAAGTGCGGAATTGAAAAATAGAAGGACACAAGAGATTTTTATACTGGTTCACACACAACTAATTTGTGGCTAATCCAGTCCTTCAAGATGCACTTGAAGAGTTCACTATCTACCGTTAAGCTTCCGGGTGCTTAACAAACCGTTTACAGCCTAGGAATTCTAATCACAAGAATCCTACACACTTGCTTGAAGATACCTCACTTCAAGACTTCTCTCAAGGAAAGAAAATCACTCTTCCTATGAGTAGCTATAAGGGAACAAACCTCCCTTTCAGTGTATGAACAACACTATGAAGATTACTCAAACAAAAGCTCTCTCAAGAGTAGGTATGAGTTACAATTAAGCACTAATAAGGCAACTCTCAATAATCTCAAAGGAATTGGCTCTTAAACTTGATTGAATGTTTTGCAATGAATGATGAATGAGATAGAGAGTTGATTGATTTTGAAACACAGCTAAAAATGCTCAATATATAGCTCTGAAAAGTCATGGAGCCGTTTGAAATCCACCCAAGAAAAACACCTTTAAACAAAGCTTAGTGGGTGCTGAAAAGTTGTCTGAACCATGCCTAAACATCGATGTTTTAAAGTAGAACATCGATGTTTTGCCCATAAAATTTGAATTTTGGGCTAACGGTAACTAAAACATCGATG
>JAKUCV010003261.1:0-16990 GCA_028386065.3 Turnera subulata | reverse complement strand
TTTTACCTTGTACAAATAGGTCCTAACTTCTCTTGCTCTTCTTTGCACTTCAACTCTTGATCATATCTTTACTTGAATTCTTGATCACTTTGGTTGAGTACTTGTTTGCTTGATTTCTTTTTGCTTCATCTTGGTTATGATCTTGGTTTGTCATTTATCAAAACCTGTAATAAGTGAACCATGAAGACATAGGTTCTAACATAAATTAGCAACAAACATGAGTACAATAATGTAATGAGGTAATGACTCATACAATACTTCTTCAAATTAAATGAACTACAATACATACCTTCTGTTGGTCGGATACAAATGTAATGCCTGCTCCTCCTCTATGACTTGGGCCTAAATCTTGTATCAACCATGACAGAAACCAACACCAGCTTTTCATGTTTTCCCTTATCACAGCCTAAGCAATAGGAAACATCTGATCATTCACGTCTCTGCCCACGGTGCAAGTAATTGCCCTTTCAAAGACCCTTTCAGAAAGCATCCATCTAAGCCTACGATAGGCCTACAACTTTTGAAGCCTTCCTTAAGAGCATGGAAACAAACATACATTTGTCTAAACACACCATTAGAAGATTCCACCTGAATAGAGCTGCCAGGATTTGATTTTCTCAATGTCGCTGCATAATTCTCCAACATGGCAAATTCTTCCTTGTGGTTTCCTTCAAACACCCTCATAATTTCTGCCCTAGCCCAAGAAGACTGATTTTTTGTCACATTCACGTCAAAATCCTTAAATCCTCCTTCAAGAATGTCAGCTGGCCTCAAGCTCTGGGTGCTCCTTCCTCTGGTCTTCACTAGATGCTGAGCCAAATACTTGTATGTTATGAGGCTGCAGGAAAATGCTACCTCACAACTGTGAACATGGTGGTAGATTTTCACACACCATGTGCCTGTACAGCTGTATAGTGAAGCCCAAAGGTGCCACTCACATGATGGATCTTTGCACACACCTTGGAGCCGGATCTTGTCGTTGTGAGGGAATTTTATGTCTCTGTGCTCACTAATTGTTGTGTCTCCAGCTGCCTTCTTTATTTGCTTTTTATTCTCAAAAACCATTCCAGATGTAATAACCAATGGTGCATTCACTGGGTCATACCTTGGCAAACCACTCAATCTCCTACTCGCATCACGATCAAGACACCGCCCCTCATCATGGCCAACATTCTCCTGAGCATTCTCTACTCCAGCATTCTTTTGAGCATTCTCCACACCAGTAGAAACATTATCTTCTGAGCCATCTTCATCATCATTTGAATTAGTTTCTTCAATGCTAATGTCATCGTCAGAGTTGAAGTTACCTCTTTACCAGATTCCACATATAGGTCATTACCAATTCTACCCTCTTTCTTATCTTTAATGTCTACCACATGCTCACCATTACTCTCTACACTAGTCCCCACTCCTGTTGTCCCTTATGAGCCCACATGAGGCCCTATTTCTGCAGTCCGAAGTGATCCCACATCAGGCCCCACATGAACCCAATTATAGTCATTAGGACCCACAGCCCCTTTACCCATTTTCTCTTTTCTATGCTTTTCCTTCACCTCCTTAGCAACTCTCCTACTTAGTTGTAACTCGAAATCATCAGTCACTAAGGTAGGGAACCTCCATAAAATAATTCTGCCTCATTCCCTCCATAAAATAATTCTGCCTCATGCCTTCATCATCAACATAATTTCCCTCCTCAACCTCAATTTGAGGCTCATTACGCTTCTGCTCACCCCCAGAAACATCAATAGTATTTGCATGCACATCAGCAGGATCGCCATCTCCACCCTCTCCTTCAACATTAACATCTTCCAAAGCACTGGAAGATTGTGCCTTGCTGCTGCCCACAATAAGATCAACAGGATCACCATCTCCGTCCTCCGATTCAACATTAACATCATTCAAAGTACTAGAAGATTGTGCCTTGCTGCTGCCCTAGTCAGATCAATGACACCACTACCTCCGCCTAGAGCAAGGTTAAGAGCACCCCCTAATTTTGGTGGGTTGTCATCCAATTTCTGTCACATCTCCGCCTTCTGAAAGCTTCTTCCCTTCAAAAAGCTTCTCCTTGCCCTTACTTCTCCCTCTTTCATCAAATCCTAGACGCTTCGCAACAAGTTCAGGCCTCTCTGTTGATAGCAAACGGTGGTCATGCTCAGAGTGCTCAACATAAATCTCAACCTCAGCAACACAGTACGTAACACATGTCCAGAAAAGCTTCAAACTTCACAACTGTATCTTCCAACAACTCTAGGACAATCATGCACCACCTATCAGGCTTCATTGATCTATACCATATGCTCGACAGATTTGTATACCCAATCACCTCACATATAATAATTAGAGTGTGGTAACATACACGGTCTACCTGGAAGACATCCTCGTGGACCTGGCCCCCTTCATACCTCCACTCTCCAGAAGGGCCCGATTCGAAAATCAACTCCCCGCCAATATAGTACTTCAACACACAGTAATCGGAATTCTCTGCCATATTGCCTCCCTGCCAGGAGACAATGACCATGGAAAGAAACCAACTTTACAAAAACGAATAGAATACTGTGAATATATTAAAAATATACAACCTTTAAATTTAAACATTTAAATATCTACACTCTGTCTAAGTAATTAAAAACTATGCATTTTTGTAAAAAAAAGGATTAATGTCACATTTTGTCCCTGTGTTGCCCCCTCAAATTGAAATTCATCCTTGTGTTGAGTTTTGATTGGTTTTGATCCCTCAGTTGGTCAATTTTTTAAGGTTTTAGTCCTATTTACCGATTTTACCCCCAAATTCAGCCCTTTATTGTTCAAACCAATTTACCCACCCGAAATTCGACTCAACTAACC
Organism: Turnera subulata; assembly: GCA_028386065.3. Lineage (NCBI taxonomy): Eukaryota > Viridiplantae > Streptophyta > Magnoliopsida > Malpighiales > Passifloraceae > Turnera > Turnera subulata. Next base: position 14,146 of record JAKUCV010003261.1, on the reverse strand, counting down.
GACCCAATCCGGAACCCCATTAAAAAATCTCCAATAAATATATAACTCTATCTCCCAATATCAAATTTTAGAAATCAATAAAAAAAGTACAAAAAAATTTTAAATTTTTTTTAAAATAAAAAATCTTAAAGTAAATTATTTTTTAGTTTAAAATTTTTTAAAAATATAATTTTTTTGGATGTATGGAGAAGAAGGGAAGGAGAAAATAAAAAAGAACAAAAATAGATAAAAAATTTAAATTAGCAAATTTTTAAATTAAAAATAATATAAATTATAATTTTTAATTTTAAAATTTTTTAAAATAATTTATATTTTTTATAATATTTAAATTTTTTATGTTGAAGGGGAAGGAGGAGGAGGACAAGAAGAAGATAGAAAAAAATTGAAAAAAACCGAAAAAAAAACATGTGGAGAAGATATGTTTAAATTTTAAAATTTTTAAAATTAAAAAATAATTTAATTTATGATTTTTAATTTTTTTAAAATTTTTTTAAAAAATAATTTGTATTCTTTTATGATTTTAAAATTTTTGATGCTGGGAGGTAGACTTATTTGTTTATTGGAGATTTTCGAGTAGGGTTCCGGGTTGGGTCGGTTAGTTGGGTCGAATTTCGGGTGGGTAAATTGGTTTGAACAATAAAGGGCTGAATTTAGGGGTAAAATTGGTAAAAATGACTAAAACCTTAAAAAATTGACCAACTGAGTGATCAAAACCAATCAAAACTTAACACAAGGATGAATTTCAATTTGAGGGGGCAACATAAGGAAGAAATGTGACATTAATCCTAAAAAAAATTGCTCTAACATAAAGGCCAGCAACAACCAACCTCAGATTCTTCACTGTTCTTCGCTATCTGTGACTATGTCGAAGCTGGACCACCTGTCCACATTAAAGACAAGGTTACGGTCAATTGTCTGAACCCCATGCCTTTAAAAAAGGCAAACAGTGAGAACCATAACAAAATCTACCTAGCAGATGCAACCACCACACCACAATTAGACAACTCTAGCCAGGCTCAATGTGAGAGGGTCAAAGCTTTTACGAAGGAAGCCCAGCAAAAACAACCCACTGTCTCGTCGACGAAGAGCTGGAGACAACGAAGGAGAGTCAGGCTACATTTCCCACCCACACCAGGAAATCGAGATGGCAAATAGTTAACTCTTCTAGGTTCCCCCACCCCCAATTCGTCGCGACAGTGAACAATTGGGTGATTTGAGTTTTAGGGTTCGCACCAAGGGGTAAGAGGATGAACGAATTACAGTTTCTCTTCCCTAATTCCACATTACAGTTCACACCTGCAGGAATCGAGGTTTAGGGTCAGCGGGAACGAGTACGAGGATGAACGAATTAGGGTTTTCCTTCCCTAACTCGTCGCGACAATGAATGCCTGGGTTTTCCTAGGGTTAGAGGAATTGGGGTTAAACTGTCGACGGGGTGAGGTGTTGTGTTTGTCCAATTTCCACGGTTTTTAATGTGTCGGTGGCTTTGGGGGTGTTTGGTTGACTACTGTACCTGGGGTTAGGGCCGACCCATTTCGTGAGGATCCGGGTCATGTTTAGCGAGGATCCGGATTTTATGGGCTGGTCACGGGCGTGTGGGACCCAAGCATTCCCGGCATCCAATGAATCTTTGACACGTGAAAAATCGGGCCCCATCCAAGCCGACGCGACAAACATTATGCAAATCCAAATTCAATAGTGACCAAAAGCCAGCAATTTCCCGGGAAGTGACCAAAAGCAAATTGACAAGCGAGTTCAGTGACCAAAAACGCATTTAGGCCGCTTGTTTCAGGTAACCCCTTTTAGGCTAAGAATCAAGATCTGAATTTAATAAACAAGCTCAAAGTTTTTTGTTTCGTGTTATGCTTCCCTTTGTCTAATTCTGCTAGAAGAACCGAATAACCTACTGTTGCACAATAGCCAAACACATCAACATTACAACGTTTTCTCGTGAGCAAACCAGGAAATAATGCTAAGATTTGTTGGATCTACAATCATTAGTAGATGTAATTATTTTTAATTACATTTTGTATATATACTTCCTATGGAATAGAGCAGCACTTAGCTTAACCATGACAAGATTATGATTTTGCTTGCTTTCTTATGTGCAGGGAGAGGAAAAAGATCGATGCATGGTCGATGAAGAAACCTTTCCTTATGTCCAGCCTGAGCAGCAACGGGAAGGGCATATGGATTGGAAAGCTTGTCCTATGCCTAAATACTTTTTCCTTATCTTCCTCGTAATTTTTTTTGATGTTAGAAGAGTATCCCAGTCGACTATCGGACTAATCTCTCCCCGTGGCTCGATGCGTCACCCTTGTGAGGTGGGACCACTACCAATAGCATAATTTCCATACACCCAGCTTCCACTAGGACTCGAAACCTGGACCTTGGGGATTTAAGGGGTACGCAGTACGTTTTACCACTGCAACCAATGCTAATTGGTATCTTCCTCGTAATTTGAATTTTGATCACAACAATGGAAAGATATACCTGCAGCATATCATCCCATATTTCAATCCACACAAGATAATGGTTGCGAAGACTTAAGATTCAGAGTTCATGTATGTTGTACAGATTTCTCATTTCTGCACCTTTCAGAGTTCATGTTCAAGTATGCTTGTGTAACATCTACACAACTACCTAATACACATGTTCACAGATAGAAAGACCGTTGTAATTCACTGATTTCCTATTTAGAGAGTCAACTGGAAGAGGATATCATGTGTTTAGAGATGATGATCAAATCTCACCAGGGCATAGTATAAAGTCAGAACTAAAGAAAGCAGTTCAAGAGTCAAGAAGAATGTCCGTAATTGTTTTCTCCAAAGATTATGCTTCCTCTAAATGGTGCTTGGACGAGCTTGTTATGATCATGAAACCGTCACAAAGAAGATGCGCATCATGTTCTGCCGGTTTTCTATCATGTGTGGATCCATCTGATGTGAGGAATCAGAAGGGGAGTTTTGCTGAATCTTTTGTTCACCACAACAAGGATTTCAAGGATGAGATAGGAATGGAGAGTAGCATTAATTAAGAGACATTGCTGCTCTCAAAGGAGTACCTGTCATGAGAGATAGGTACAGAATAATAATTTTTTGCATCGAGTCCTTGACACTGCTAAATGCTGTTGGAATCACGATAAAGAATTCTAGGCAAGCCTAAATTGTCTTGGATGCAATCAGCGTTGTGGTTTTTGCAACTGCCAAAATGCTCTGCACAATCAGCCTGCTTTAGGTTGGATTTTTTTTCCTAGGACACTGATAGAGCTAAGCCTTCCAAACTGTGGTTTGTCAGATAACCTTTTTGATGTTGATCTTAGCTGCATTGATGCTGTACAATGCAGCAACCTGCAATCAGTTTATGTGGTTCGAATTCCATTTACGACTTTTGTAGATTGAGTGAAGTGTTTGTGTTACATGAGTTCCAGCTTTACGGGTTGCTGGCTTCTTGGGTTCCTCCTGAGGGAGGTATTGTTTGTGAAAGATTACTCAGGTGGATAATTTATTGTCCGGAGATACCGGTTCCTTAGTGTAGCAACCACTACTAAGATCTAAGGTGGTGACAGCGGTGATGATGGCGGTAGTGGCAGCAGTGAAGAAGATGATGACACGGAGGGAAATGGTGCCGATCCAGCTAGTTGGATGGTAGGAACAACATAGATTGGGAAACACACACATTGGCATTACAGTTTTTAAAAATGCCGAACTCTAAAGGCATTATCGATTGTGTAGATGGTGAGTTGGTACTAGCGAGTTCAATACCGCCTAATTTTCTATCACAAATCATTCACGGTTCATTATTGTGGAGCCTAAATTGTTGTTTACAATTTATGTTTTCCGATGTAGATTTTGGATAGCTAGCAAAGGAAAATATATTCTTTCTAAATTCTTTAGTTTATTAATATGAAGTAATGTTTAACTAGTTTAATATGCACGTCCACCTTGACCGATTTGATGGCCAGATTACTTTGAGCAGATGCAACATTAATACACCAGCAAGAAATGTTTCATCTATGCAGCATATTAAGTATTATTTTTGTCAAAATCAAATTTGTTAGAACAAGTGCCCTACGCTAGAGGGGGGTGAATAGCGTATTATGAACAAAATCAAAAACTTGCAGGAAATAATTGCGGAATTAAAAGAATGAAGGACACACCGAATTTTATACTGGTTCACACACACAACTTGTGTGGCTAATCCAGTCCTCCGAGAGACTCTCTCGAAGATTTCACTATCTAGGTTAAGCTTCCGGGTGCAAAACAAACCGTATACAAACACAGAGCTCGAGTCACACGAAACTCTACTTGCTTGAAGATACCTCACTTCAAGACTTCTCTCAAGGAAAGAAAAACACTCTTCCTATGAGTTGCTACAAGGGAACAATCCTCCCTTAAGGTGTATGAATAACACTTAAAATCACTCAAACAAAAATTCTCTCAAAGAGTAGATATGAGTAACAAATAAAGCTCTATAAAGGCAACTCTCAATTCTCAAGGAAATTGGCTCATAAAAATGTGAATGATGTATAACAATTGATGCTTAAAATGTAGAGAGTTGATTGTTATTAATCAGAGATGTAAATCCTCTATTTATATGTCTCGTAACATGTATGATTGTTATGGAATCAATCCAAAACACCTTTAGACAAAATAACATGGGGAGTTGAAAAAGGTGTCTGCTCACAACGGCACAACATCGATGTTTAAACTTAGAACATCGATGTTTGGCCAGTAAACTTGAATTATTTGGACCAACGGTCATGAGAACATCGATGTTTTACCAGAGGAACATCGATGTTTTGCCAGTAAATATGAATTATTTAGTCCAACGGTTACTAGAACATCGATGTTTACTCAATGAACATCGATGTTCATTTGGTTCGGCAAAATCGTTTTAAACCTGATGATCATGGGAACATCGATGTTTACTTGTAGAACATCGATGTTCATTTGGTCCTGTGAAATCATTTTGAAGCTGATCATCATGGAACATCGATGTTTACCTGAAGAACATCGATGTTTACTTGAAGATCATCGATGTTGACTTGAAGAACATCGATGTTCATTTGGTTCTGTAAAATCATTTTTGGTTCGGCGAAAATCAATTTAAACATATCATTTGATGGAACATCGATGTCTCAAATTTGAACATCGATGTTTTGCTGTTGCAAAATATTTTTCAAGTGCAACGGTCATGAGAACATCGATGTTTGGGATGCCAACATCGATGTTCTGAGCTACTGCCTGTTTTGAAAAATTGTTTAAAGGCAGGAACATCGATGTCTAAAATCAGAACATCGATGTTCATTGCTCAAAAAGCATTTCATGATTGAAAGGATGCTATTGAATGCATGAGTAAAATTGATTTTGTTTTGAGCCAACGTCTTAGAAGAATTGAGTGTTTAACCTTTGTACAATTTGAGTTCCTAACTCTTCTTGCTTGTTACTTCAATACTTGTGCTCTTTTCTCTTTAGACCTTTGCTCTTTGATTGATTTCTTTTTGCTTCAAGGTTGTCATCAGTTGAGTCGTGCTTGGTTTGTCAATATCAAAACCCTGAAATGAGACAAGGAGGCATGAGTTCTAACAATTTCCCCATTTTTCATAATGACAAACAAATAAGAGTATATGCCAAGTTTTATGAATTTTTAAGTGAGGTTAATTCCCCCTATATTTTTCAAACTATGATTCCCCCTAACTTGGTGCATATTATTTCTTTGTGTATTTTTTCTTCTTATCTTCCCCCTTTTGGCATTGGCAAAAAGAAATAGCAATTGGAAACATTTTATTGAATTTAAAAAGACATAAACATAACAAGAGATAAGAGTTTAGGAAGTTGGGTCTTAGTTCCCATCATTGTCATCATCATCATCATCCTCTTCTTCTTCATTAGCTCCTTCTTCACCATCCTCAACATCCATTGGAGTGAAGTCCTCATCATCATTATCACCTTCATCTTCAAAATTGTAGCCATGAAGTGTGGTGTGATATGGTGGAGGATTGTAATTCACACGGGCAAAGTAAGACCGAAGAGCGTGGCCTTGTCGTTGCACTTCCGTGTCAATTCTCTCTATTCCACGTCCCATACTTGTCATGCTTAAGTGAAGGCCGTGGATGGAGTCAACAATGGACTCAAGAGTGACTCCGGATGTTCGGCGTCGAGGAGGGGCTGCACGGGAGCTTTCTGCTTGGGCAGTTCCTGGAGCTGGTTCGGAAGTTTGGCCGGTCCTTGGTTCTTCCACAGATTTTCCCGGTGCGGAAAGTAGCATCACTTATCGCCCATATTTTTGTGCGAGGAACCTGTGCGCCTTGCCGAGCATCAACACCTGCATTCAACAAAACATCCAAGACCAAAATGGATATGGTAATGGATGGTCGGTGTATGCGGAGGCATATTCCGACATGTGCATGAGCACAAATCGTGCCCAATTGATTGGTGCATGGTGGATGATGGCACGTAGGACTTTCACATCTTCAATGGATAAGACGGTGTGATTTCCGTCTCTTGGCTTGATGACCCGGGTGAGAATGTAGAATAGAAATCGATACTCCGGGTTAATGGAATGAATGGTTGGCCTCTTGGATTTGTGACGAACAAGGGTTGTGAAGCCAAGCTCATTCAGGAAGGGTGGTTCATGGATGGTGGACCAATGATCACCTCCGTAGGATGCAATATCGTCTCCCTGAAAAGGCAAGCCAGCGAGCGCCCCGAATTCCTCCAATGTCATGGTAATAGATACTCCATTGACACTAGCGAACAAGGTGTCACCATCTAGTCGGAGAGTTGAGAAGAATGCTCGGAAGAATTCTGCACTATATTTCCAGCCCCTATTAGTCACAAATTCCCATAATCCTGATGCTCGAAGATTTTCTTCAAGCTGCGTGTAGTTCTTCTCCTTCGGGTAATCCACCGGAAGATACCGTGGAGACGTAATTGAGCGCTTGGAGAAGAGAGACATGAAGTTATGGAGTTCGGCACTAGTAGAGAACCAAATTGAGGTGCCTTCCACGGCAAATTGAGGAGCTGTGCTTGAAGAGCCTCCTCTTTGCTTTGATGGTCTCTCCTTAGCAGGAGATTTGCCCTTGGAAGATTTCCTCCCACCTGCCATACTTGAGAAAAATGAGTAGGAGAATGATGTAGAGAGTAAATATAGAGTGAATGAACAGTAGGAAGTGTGTAAAATGAGAGAGGGAGTCATCACTCATATAGAGGAGCCAAAATATAGCTATTGTAGTCCTTACAACAAGCTCCAACTGCTAGAAACGGCTATATTTTTTTTGAAATTCAACGCCTAAACATCGATGTTCTGTGTTAAGACATCGATGTTTTACTCTCAATGGCTATATTTTTTTTTGAAAAGTGACGGCTAAACATCGATGTTGTGAAGCCTCTGGACACAAGCTGAAATGCCCCAATCGAGACAACATCGATGTTTAAGCATGAGAACATCGATGTTTAAAACTACTGGATGAAAAAATTGTAATCTGAAATGACTGAACATCGATGTTTTACCTAGAAGCATCGATGTTTAAAACTACTGGGAAGAAAAATACTTACAGAACATCGATGTTTTGATACTGAACATCGATGTCTAAAGCTGCTGGTTGGGAATGGAACGAGCTGAAGTCCACGCAACATCGATGCTTGACACTCAACATCGATGTTTTGGTGTGCAACATCAATGTTGAGCAGTCTCGGGATCCTTATTCCCCCTATCTTTTGGCTTAAATGAAGGGTACCTGCAAAACAACTTAGAAAATATTCGGACGCTCATGTCAGTAAAGGTAAGACAATAAAAATACTCAAATTAGATCAATGTAGAGTCAGGGATTTTTAGTTCATTTCGAATTTCCGAAGAATGACTCTTTCTATACGGATTTTGATAGTCTCGTCACGGCTTATGTCAACAACTTTCTCGAGTATTCCACTTTCTTCAACATGAAATCTCGTATATGTCCTTACCGTAATCACTTTCTGCTTATAAATACCATCCTGATGCTTGGCAAAGCATTTCACAAACCATGGACTCACCACTAAGGACTAGAACTACCTCTGATTCGGAGGAGTTAAGTTATACTTTTGGTGCACCTCTCTTTGGTGGTTCCGATGTTGAGGAAAAGAAGAAGAAACCTCGCAAGCGGAAGAACATCCCTGGTCAGATGGAAGACACGGCCATATCTCGCAAGCGTCAAAAGAAGCCTGTCACCAAAGAAACTGATGATCCAAAGGGCAAAGGGATAGCTCACAGTAGTACACCATTACAAACACTGGGGCATCTGAACTTAGCCCTGAGGAAGATCAGCTCTGCTGTGATGCAGATCGAGATGGCCTGTATGGACTTTCCTCCCAGGTTGAGAATGTCCGCAAACATGTAAAGGAACTGGAGAAGCAAATGAATTCATAGATTGCTTCTATTGTAATATTTTATGAATGAATAAATAAGTAGTTTCTTTTTCTTAATCAAGCTTGTTTTTAAACATAAATGGTAGGAATGGTATAAGATCCAATAAATCAAGCCTGTTATTAGTAACCAAAAAGAATATAAGTGGTGAAATCACGAATTTCTAGCAATAATAGAAATCAAATATTCCTTAATAAAACGATGTTCATTATTTGTGTAAGCCGAAAAATGACGTCATAATGCACGGTGAATTAATAACAATAATTAGCAACCACTTTTTCATAAACCCCACATGAGCAAAAAGCAACTTTTGGGATTCGTATCCCTTTATTGAAGAGCCAAGATAGCCAGAGTGAAAAAGTAATGCATGTGAGAAGTGAGCTAGAAAACACAAGTGTTTGTTGCCTGAAAACATGCAACGTGACAAGAGTAATAATGCAGACAGTGGTAAAGATTTTCAAAAAGAGGAGCGTTGAGGAGCGTAAACAATTTGTAGTTTTGTGAAGAGAGAGGTTTGCTTTACTGTTTATCGAAAAATAGGTAGGGTCTAGACTTTGAAGAATAGGTAATCGTATTTCTATAAATGACAAAGAAATGGTTAGTAAATAATCAAAAGCATTTAAAGAAAATACGATTCAGTGAGAGGGATACTCAAACCACATTAAGACAAAAAATGACTGCCCCATCATCTGTCTTCTTTGTTGAGGGAGCCTCTTTAGGAAGGAGGAATCGATTAGCCTACTGCCTGATAAATGAGCAACAAGAGGAGCTGCCAAACGAGCTTGGGAGGATGCCTTGTTTGGTCTTCGTTGACGAGCTCTACTCGTCTCGGTTCTTTGTCACACCCATGAAGAAGACAATCTTCCTGGAGCATCAAAGTGCCCTACGAGCTTCTTTTTACGGCTCGGCCAATTCCATCATGTTCTTCATCTCTGACAGACTTCAGGAGTTCAGGCTGGAGCCTTCTTGCCAGACTCTGAATGAGGGTAGCTACTACCAAATTTCAATGACTGCTCAGAGCGTTCCGCAGACAACTGGCTTACCACCCACTTGGCCAAAAGCTCGCCTTCTGGTTTGGAACTGTAGAGGAATCACTAGGCGCTCTCAAGATTTCACACTAACTTTAAGAGATCTGAAGAACCAGTACAAGCCCAACATGGTTCTGCTCACAGAGACCTTGTGGCAGCCTGGAGATAATCACGGTGTCCTCCCGCTTCGTTTTCCTCCAGCAAATCGGTTCGAACTTCATGGTCAGAACAATTCGGGCGGAATGTGGTTCTCTTGGAATGATAGTATTAGGGTCAATATTGCTAATGTCCCTAATAGTTTCTCAGTCACTGCTGTACCCAATCGTTAAAACAAATAATAATAAAATATTTATGTTTAAGCATGTGTATTATTTCTTTATGAATGTTTAATGATAGAAAATGTTCCTTGACTTGATCTATTATGCTTGATGCAAAAAAGAAACCATCTTGTGCTCTTGGATTGTAACATTTGGATATAAACTTGCTACCAAAAAAAAAAATTTACTTCGTGCAAAATTAATTTACTTCTAAGCTCTTTTTCAACCAAGGCAAAATAGGATGCTCAAGATTCTTCTACCATTACCCAAGAATGATATGTATTGTGCATCAATTAATTAAATAAGCATTAAGAGCACTATTAAAAGTATACTAGAAAGAATAAAACGATTTCAACCAAAGGATGATTATTTTCAACATTACCACTTATCCTTGCATTTCTACAAGAATCAATCAAGAACTTGGATGCTTCTTTGATCATGTGCTTGGAGCATCCGCTATCAAAGTACCAAAGTACACTTGATGCCTTCAAGCATACCTACAAAACAAATCAATGGGTTTTTGGTACCCAAATCTTTTTGGGTCCTTGAGGGTTACGGTAATGAGCTTCTTCTTCCGCCCAATGCCTATGCCTAGTAAACCAAACAGGAGCAATGTGTCCTATTCTATTGCAATAATGACAAATAACGTTTGGGTTGTGCATCCATCTGGGTTGATAATAATTACTATGGTGCCTATATTTGTGCACTTTGCTTACCTTGATTTCCTTATGTTGAACCTTAGGTTTCCTAGGCTTAGTCTCAATTTTCTTCTTCTTAGGCTCATTTTTGAATCCTACTCCACGCTTGGTTGATTGTAAATTACCCAAGAGAGAATTTAGGTTCTTTTGAGGGGGTATTAAACTTCTTTAAAGTTGTTTCAAGTTGTTCAACTTGTTCCCTTAAAGATATGCATGATAAATACTCCTTAGTTTTTGTTTCAAGTTCACCAACTTGTTTCTTTAGTGATTTACATGATGCACATTCCTTAATTGGACTTTCCGGTTCATTAGCACTTTTCTTTTCGTAGAGTTTATTCTCTTCTTTAAGCTTTACATTTTCTTTAGACAATTTTTCCACATCATTTTCTAAAGTTGTAATTTGTTTCTTTAAGCCCTTATTAACTTTAGAAGCAAAAATATATTCACTGTAAAGCTCATCAAATGTATTTTGTAATTCTTCATGTGTAAAATCTTCACTTAGAGGAGTGGTACTTACCTCTTCCGATTCTTCTTCCTTTGCCATGAGACATAGGTTGGCCGTCTCTTCTTCATCGCTGTCAGATGATTCATCGCCGGAATCGCCTCCCCAAGAAATATATGCTCTTTGCTTCTTGTAGGGCTTCTTTTCTTTTCCCTCCTTTGCCTTGGGGCACTTAGGCTTGATGTGCCCAACCTCTCCACATCCATAGCACTTGGGTGGACCGGACATCTTTCTTCCTTTCTTTTCAAATTCCTTCTTCATGAATTTGTGGAATTTACGGATGACAAGTCCAAGTTCTTGATCGTCATCGCTAGAGTCCAATTCAGAGAGCTCTTACGTCTTGGAGGTGGAAGCTTTGAGAGCTATGTTCTTCTTCTTTGGTTCCTGTAAAGAGGGTTTAAGAATAGTAGTTTCATAGGTTAGAAGATTACCTCTAAGACTGTCAATGGTTGTGTTCGAAGTCCCGATGTTTTCATAGATTGCTTCGGCTTTAGAACGCCATTCGGGAGTGAGGCATCTAAGGACTTTTCTGACCAAGTCCTTGTCGGAGTATTACCTTCTTGAGAGCATGAAGGTTATTTACGATTTTAGAGAATCGTTCGAACATCTCCTCTATTCCCTCATTCTCCTTCATTCGAAAGAGTTCGTAATCTGCAGTGAGGGAGTCGATTTTGGCCTCTCGAACTTGATCGGTTCCTTCGTAGGTGACCTCCAGCTTTTCCCACATTTCTTTTACGATTGTGCAGCAAGAGATTTTTCGGTAATCATCGGGGTTGACTGCACAATAGAGCATGTTGATTGATTTGGCGTTGTTTTCAACCATCGTAATGTCTGTAGCGTTATACTCCTCCTCCGTTTTTGACACTGTGGTTTCACCAACTTTCTTCGTCGGAATTTGCTCTCCGATCTTCATGATTCGCCAAAGAGCATAGTTACTGGATTGGAGGAAGATTCTCATCCTCTCCTTCCAGTAGCTGTAGTTGGTGCCATCAAAGAGCGGTGGACGAGTAGTTGATTGTCCTTCAAAGAGTCCTGCATAATTACTTGAAGAAGCCACGGAAAGTTTCTCTCAAACGGTTAAGTCTTTCAGAGAGTTAGGCTCCGCTACCAATTGTTAGAACGAGTGCCCTATGCTAGAGGGGGGGTGAATAGCGTATTATGAACAAAATCAAAAACTTGCAGGAAATAATTGCGGAATTGAAAGAATGAAGGACACACCGAATTTTATACTGGTTCACACACACAACTTGTGTGGCTAATCCAGTTCTCCGAGAGACTCTCTCGAAGATTTCACCATCTAGGTTAAGCTTCCGGGTGCTTAACAAACCGTATACAAACACAAAGCTCAAGTCACACGAAACTCTACTTGCTTGAAGATACCTCACTTCAAGACTTCTCTCAAGGAAAGAAAAACACTCTTCCTATGAGTTGCTACAAGGGAACAATCCTCCCTTAAGGTGTATGAATAACACTTAAAATCACTCAAACAAAAACTCTCTCAAAGAGTGGATATGAGTAACAGATAAAGCTCTATAAAGGCAACTCTCAATTCTCAAGGAAATTGGCTCATAAAAATGTAAATGATGTATAAAATTTGATGCTTAAAATGTAAAGAGTTGATTGTTATTAATCAGATATGTAAATCCTCTATTTATATGTCTCAAAACATGTATGATTGTTATGGAATCAATCCAAAACACCTTTAGACAAAATAACATGGGGAGTTGAAAAGGGTGTCTGCTCACAACGGCACAACATCGATGTTTAAACTTAGAACATCGATGTTTGGCCAGTAAACTTGAATTATTTGGACCAACGGTCATGAGAACATCGATGTTTTACCAGAGGAACATCGATGTTTTGCCAGTAAATATGAATTATTTAGTCCAACGGTTACTAGAACATCGATGTTTACTCAATGAACATCGATGTTCATTTGGTTCGGCAAAATCGTTTTAAACCTGATGATCATGGGAACATCGATCTTTACTTGTAGAACATCGATGTTCATTTGGTTCTGTGAAATCATTTTGAAGCTGATCATCATGGAACATCGATGTTTACCTGAAGAACATCGATGTTTACTTGAAGAACATCGATGTTGACTTGAAGAACATCGATGTTCATTTGGTTCTGTAAAATCATTTTTGGTTCGGCGAAAATCAATTTAAAGATATCAATTGATGGAACATCGATGTCTCAAATTTGAACATCGATGTTTTGCTGTTGCAAAACATTTTTCAAGTGCAACGATCATGAGAACATCGATGTTTGGGATGCCAACATCAATGTTCTGAGCTACTGCCTGTTTTGAAAGATTGTTTAAAGGCAGGAACATCGATGTCTAAAATCAGAACATCGATGTTCATTGCTCAAAAAGCATTTCATGATTGAAAGGATGCTATTGAATGCATGAGTAAAATTAATTTTGTTTTGAGCCATTGTCTTAGAAGAATTGAGTGTTTAACCTTTGTACAATTTGAGTTCCTAACTCTTCTTGCTTGTTATTACAATACTTGTGCTCTTTTCTCTTTAGACCTTTGCTCTTTGATTGATTTCTTTTTGCTTCAAGATTGTCATCAATTGAGTCATGCTTGGTTTGTCAATATCAAAACCCTGAAATGAGACAAGGAGGCATGAGTTCTAACAAAATTTATGTTAGAAAAGCTTCTTCGCTAGAGATGATGGTGAGGAATCATTTATTTTCCTTTTCTTGGATGTGAATCCTAAATTGGCTCGCTCCCCTCAGGCTCATAAGTTAGTTGGTGCACCAAAAATATTGCCAAGTTACATAATATGACAGAGCAAAGTAACATTGAGACAAAAGCTTCCCTATGAGTGTTTATCTTGAGTTTCAAAAAAAAACTTCCCTACGAATCATTTAAAGAACAATAACCGAATCCGTAGAACCATAACCATAGCCAACGATGGCTAGTTTGGTTAGTTGGGGTTCGAACTTTATTGAACCTCTCGAGTCTGGTAGTCTAACCTAACTCTACTCTGGGAAACCTCCCGTCAACCTAAATGTTATTTTACCTCGATAAAATAACCACAACCACACAACCTAATCCTTTCATCTAAAATACAAAAGCATGAGTATCCAAAAAACTGACACCAGTGCTAAAGGCTTCTAAGTTTAAATTCAACCCCTATCTCAGATATCCAATACAATGCTGTCAGAAAAGACGAGATTAACAA
>JAKUCV010003259.1:0-14593 GCA_028386065.3 Turnera subulata | reverse complement strand
TGGATACCGTAGAGGAGCAGGTCTTCTTCTTGCTCTTACTGATTCGGTTTCCGGCTTAGGTGAAAGATCCTAACACTACAAGTAAGTAAAAATTGTTATACGGTTTACTAGCTTCACATGTGTTCTTGGTTGTTTCCCTTGTCTTCCGCTGCATATCTCCGTTTTATATGAATGTCATATAGCCTAGGGAAGCTTACAGGTTCTGCCTGTAGGTGTGTGTTCAACCTCGGTGAAGTTTCTACTGGTGCAGGGCAGATTATACCCGAGTTACTATAAGGTTGATTTGTGTGATTCAATTGTGTGTTTCTTGTTATGGTTGGTTGTGTTATATTTTGATGTATATTTATATGTGTGTTAAAGGTCATTATGAACCCTATATGCCCAAGGGTTTTAATGGGAACCATTGGTTGGCCTTGATGTGCCTAATAATTGGCTTGATGTGCCTAATGGTTTGGTAAGTGGGGTTGCATGCTTATGATGGTTAATGGTGCTCATTTGTCGATTGATGACCCAATGTGCTAAGTGGTAGCACCTATGGTGCGATATTGTGGTTATGCCTTGGCTTATAAGACGAGCCCAGTGGTCGGGCTGTGCATTTCATGCATATCATGTGCATCATGGCATTTACATAAGATTGTGGTTATTGATGAGGATTGAGGGACCATGCAGTACCACATGGCTGCTTGGTCAATATAAGATGATGGTGGTGCTATGCTAGGCGCTGTATGTGGTTGTGGTAGCCAATCGATTATGCCTCGTACGTGGGGCTGTGGGCTAAGGAGTAACGTTGTTGGCAAGGCTACCGGACCATGCAGGTAGGCTTAGTACAACTTCACAATAGCTTACCCGTGGGCTGATCACGGTGGCATGTGGGGAGTGCGTTTGGATGTTATTTTCCACTTGTGTTGGTATTATTGCTATTGCTTGTATGTCACTCTACTTACTGAGTTTATACTCACCCCCCCGTTTCCTCCCCTTGTCTTACAGGTGCGAGATTGAGAGCACTTGCAGTAGGTCGATGGGTAAGCCGAGTTGGTTTCTTTTAGTCATGTTATTATGTTGATTTGTACCTGGAGGCTTATGTCTATGTATACACGAGTTAGTGCCCCTTTGTAGCAACGGTTTTATGACATTAGAGGAGATGTCTTTGTTAATGGGTTTTGATACTTTTTAGCATAGTTGTTGCCTTTGCGTTTGTCAGTTGTTGCTTCCTTTTACGCTGCGCATTTCTTTGTTGGTAACCCGCCGAGCAGAGGCAACGGGCTTTTGGTTGAGGTGGAGAAAGGCCTTTGGGTGCCTTGTGGCACATGGTGGGTGCGCAAGGTACTTGGCCGGTCGCGCTTAGTGGGGGCATGACAGAATTGGTAGCGGAGCAGTTAAGATGAGCATGTTTATTTGAGAATTATTTGATGTCATGACTTTTTGCTTCCAAAAACATGTGATAGTTTTGGTAGTGGAGCATGAGTTTTCTAAAAGTGTGTGTCATTTCATTTCAAATTTGATGGTTGTGGTAAAGGAACTTTATTTTTGAAAAGGTTAAGTGTCTACATGAGCTGGGAGTAAAAGAAATGCAATCAAGGGATGAAGTTTTTCAACTTTGCTAGAGGGGCATAGGTTGTTGAGTCTTTTAGCTAGTACCTATCGATTTAGAGGTTCGGGTTTTGGTGAGAGGCGTTTGTTTAATTATGTGCTATATGTTGTTGTGTTTGATGTTTGGTTGATGTGTAGCTCGGGGAACTCGTGGGCAGGTTTTGTAGGCTTGGATTAGTTAGGAATAAAGTGCTTTGGAAGTAAGTAGATAGTTTTGTGGATTTAATGGAGTGTATATGACGGCGGAATAAGATTAATGATGGATCGAGATAGTTTGAACCGAAGTAGAATTGAGGTACAGGAAATGAAGTTTATGAGAGGATGAGTGAGTAAAAAGGGATAGGAGTGTAGTTTGCAAGTCGTAGCTCGGTATTAGTAAGGAAACGACAGTAGATAGTGATATAGAACTTTAGGATGAGTAAGGTATAGAGGAACGGCTGGTGATTGTAGGTTCAGAGTTTGTAATTGAAGGATGATCCATATTTATGTTAAGCTTTTAAGTGCTTTAAGTAGTGATGGAGAAGGATGATGTTTATGAATGTTTTGGGTGATCAGCATATATTAGAGTAAAGTTGACACCCTAGATTACCAAGAGTTGATTTGGATTATAGAGTGTTAAGTTGATAAAGTGTGCTGGAAGTCATGCGCATAAGTATGGAGTATTACATATTTTCGAGAATTACGACCTTAAACTCAAAGGAAGTTCAAAGTATCTTCTATTACAGGGAAGAGTTGATGTCAGTAATGTTAAGAGATGATATTAATTTTAGATGTCAAGTTATTCAGAGAAATAGTATGAAGTCGATGTGTAAGCGGAGTTGCGCTGCGGAAGCATGGTTGGCTTGTTTGAGATGCAATTGGGCTTATGGTTGTCCAATTGGATTGAGTGACGTTCTTGTATGTTAATTGGTGTAATTGGTGTACATAGTGCGAGAGTAGTGCACTTTGTGACCTAGTTGGGGTAATTGGCCTTATTGATCGATTGGTGCAGTTGTATGTGGATAGTTCACCATAGTGAGGTGAATAAGACGTTGAAGTTATTAGTGATGAGAGAATGAGTAGATGGGTTATAGTAGCTTATTCAGTGATGTATCATGTGGAGAACTTAAGTGGAGACTTATATGGTTATATTTGGAAGGCTAACGGTACATCGTAAAGTTTTGTTCACTTGGACAATGTGGCCATAATTTATAACGTTTTTGCAATTATTGTTTTGAAAATATTTTTAAAAGCAAAAAAATAAGCAAGTTTGACATAAGTACCGTATAGCTTATCCATTTGTACCGTGATAAGAAGCGGTAGATAGTTGAGAGAACTAGAATATATAAGATTCCGATTGAGTTGTCGAGGTAAGTGAAACGGATTATAATGAGATGTGACCATGAGAGAGTATTGGATGTCTATAGACAAAATGAACATGTCATTTGAGGTTTCTAAGTGAGGAGTTGAGGTTGAAGGCTATGAATTTCGAGGTAAACAAGTTAGAGATATGTTAGACGGAGTTATCACTTGAGTACCAGGATTGAGATATAGTGGGAGGAATATGAAGTAATAGAATAGCAAATGAGATTATTCAGGAAGATGATTGGAAGTTACAGGAAAGAATTGATATTGCCTTTGAGGTTATAGTGGCTTCTGAATTTCGAGGACGAAATTCCTTGAAGGAGGGGATGATGTGATACCCCAGGTATACCCTAGAATATAGAGAAGTATTTACATGATGAGAGCCGGGTGTAGCTTGTCCTTCAGGCACGTTCGTATAGGTTGGATCGGGTATTCGAGAGAAAGTGGGTAATGTTAATAGTGTTGGTGTGCACATTAGTATGGGCTTAGGCTCGATAACATGTGCTGGTGTTGGATTGAGAGTAATGGTGAGCATAGGCTTGGCCTAGTGCACTCAAATGGGCTCGTAGTGATCCGATGGCAGGGTTGGCCTAATTTGGTGTTCTGAGTGCTCGACTTATTTAAATGGTCGATAAATGATGATTAATGATGGAAATGTGATTATATGGTGTAATAGGTGCATTAGATGCACAATTGTTTAAGGGAGTTATCGGTTGGCTCGAGTTGGTGCGAAATAGTGCACAACGGGGGCAATGGTGTGCCCGTCGGTGCACAATTGGGCTAGATGAGGGTAAATACGTAATTGGCCAAACCGACCAATCAGAATGAGACGTGTGGCTTGGGAATAAGCTACTGGTGGTTTGGGTGTGCAAGCTAGCAGGTTGGTTGCCACAAACTAATTGGACCGGAAACAAGTATGAGGTGGCACCAAGTTGGCAAGTGTGGCAAGTAGGTGCTTAGTCACCTACTTACCATCACTTAAGGGGTGAAACCAGGCACCTCTCACTCATTCTGATCAGAACCAAATCGTGATAGGTGAGAGAGGGAGAGAGAAAATAGGGGAAAGGAGGAGAGGTGAGCCTAGGGGTTCTGCTCTCGGCCAGACAGACCCCTGGCCACTAAAATGATGATTCTGGACAAACGACCGGTTAGAATTGAGTGAAACCAAATCCCAGAGTTAGGTAACATCCATAGCTATCCATGGGTACCGATTTTTCTGTTTTTTTGAGCTGAACTGAGAGAGTTATGCACACTCCAATTTCACTATTTTGCAGCAGACATGCTGCAGGAACCCGAGTTGGTGTAGGAGCCATATCTTGAGCTAGAGAGCTTGGAATAGAGTGTTATCGGTGGCTATGGAAATCTACGAGGCAGGGATACAACTATGATGTTGATGCACAAGGTCGGTTCTGCCTTTAGGTGCTTGTTTAACCTCGGTGAAGTTTCTACTGGTGCAGGATAGATTCTACCCGAGTTACTGTAAGGTTGATTTGTGTGATTCAATTGTGTGTTTCTTGTTATGGTTGGTTGTGTTATATTTTGATGTATATTTATGTGTGTGTTAAAGGGCAGTATGAACCCTAGATGCCCAAGGGTTTTAATGAGAACCATTGTTTGGCCTTGATGTGCCTAATGATTGGCTTGATGTGCCTAATGGTTTGGTAATTGGGATTGCATGCTTATGATGGTTAATGGTGCTCATTTGTCGGTTGATGACCCAATGTGCTCAGTGGTGGCACCTATGGTGCGATATTGTGGTTATGCCTTGGCTTATAAGACGAGCCCAGTGGTTGGGCTATGCATTTCATGCATATCATGTGCATCATGGCATTTACATACCATGCAGTACCACATGGCTGCTTGGTCAATATGAGATGATGGTGGTGTTGTGCTAGGCGCCGTGTGTGGTTGTGGTAGCCAATCGGTTATGCCTCGTACGTGGGGCTGTGGGCTAAGGAGTAATATTGTTGGCAAGGCTATCGGACCATGCAGGTAGGCTTAGTACAACTTCACAATAGCTTACCCGTGGGCTGATCACGGTGGCATGTGGGGAGTGCGTTTTGGATGTTATTTTCCACTTGTGNGAGTTGGTTTCTTTTAGTCATGTTATTATGTTGATTTGTACCTGGAGGCTTATGTCTATGTATACATGAGTTAGTGCCCCTTTGTAGCAACGGTTTTATGACATTAGAGGAGATGTCTTTGTTAATGGGTTTTGATACTTTTTAGCATAATTGTTGCCTTTGCGTTTGTCGGTTGTTGCTTCCTTTTACGCTGCGCATTTCTTTGTTGGTAACCCGCCGAGCAGAGGCAACGGGCTTTTGGTTGAGGTGGAGAAAGGCCTTTGGGTGCCTTGTGGCACATGGTGGGTGCGCAAGGTACCTGGCCGGTCGCGCTTAGCGGGGGCGTGACATTGTGTTAGGCGGCCTATCCCCTCATTGTTACGATTTCAGAAAACACACTCCATTTCTTCTTCTTCTTATTCCCTGTTGTGTTCTGCTTTATAGAGAAGCTGGTTTCTTCTTCTCGGAGTTTGACGTCGATCATCTATGGAGACTGAAACTTTGGTGTTTTCTTTTCTTTTTTAATTTTGGTTTTATTGTTGTGTGTGTTCTCACTTGTCACTTCTCAGTATAATACCTGTTTGAAAAGGATATAAACTAATTCCTTTGAGACTTGAACAAAATATTCTTCTCTTTTTCTTTTATTATCGTAAGTAACAAAATTTGTGCTCTTCAGGAGTATAATGAAATTCATGCTCTTTCAGAGCGTAAATATATGCTCTTCTAGAGCATAGTAAAACTTGTGCTCTTCTGGAGCACATTAATCTCCTTCTCATTTTAAGATTGTACTTATCATATGCTACTTACAAATAATTTCCGTTTATTAAATATGGAATGTGTTATTGCATTGTCTTCAAGACAGATGCTTGAGTCATTATTCTAGAAATCATAGTTTCATATTCACATTAAAAATTTAACAGATATAACATATTTTAAAATAAATATAATTAAAAGTAAAATATAGAATGCATCAAAATATAACACATAATAACATGATAAAGCTGAATATAAAATAAAATAATTGCACTTTTATCTTAAAATATATATTCGTTTGCACCTTTAGGGTAAGCAAGATAAAGAAAAATAACCAGAAATGAATCCGTCTAGAAGTTAATATCATGGTAATCTTCTTGAACAAAGTTAGTTTCAATAATGTTAAATTTGTTCTTCACTGACACTTATTAAAGTTCTACCAAATGCCTTGCTATACGGCATATTCGTGACCAAAGCCCTTTCATGCTACATCAACAACAAACTGCCTCATAATTTTTGTTTTCATGGTTATTTCTCTCATTCGTATGATTCACATGTTTTCCTTCATTTGTACAGCGGTTTAAAGCCTTTCTATTATTGGTACCATTACAATCACGTCCATGACCACTACCTTGATCACGATAAAAATTATCATATACAACCACATTCACTTCAGGGAATGGGACAAAGCTAGTTGGATGGGAATCATGATCTTTCATTAATAGCTCGTTATTCTATTCAGCCATAAGGAGACATGAAATTAAGTCTGAATATTTCGTAAAGCCCTTTTCACGATATTGTTGTTGTAGGATCACATTTGATGCATGAAAAACGGATAATTTTTTTTCAACATCAATTATATTTCTACACATAATTTCATCTGAGAACTTTTTATAGCTGCATTATATTTGTGCACAGATTTAAAATCTTACAACCTCAAATGCATCCATTCATAACTAGCTTTTGGTAGTATGACCATCTTCTGGTGATCATGCACTTCTTTCATTTTTTTTTCAAAGATCTGCAGGATATTTGACAACAAGATATTCAATCTTGACTAGATGTGTAACAGCCCGGGTAAAAATTTTGGATTTTTACCGGACTGTAAAAGTCTTTTACCGTGATTTACTGTTGAATTAATCTTGGGTAATTAATTCAAGGTAAATCGGGCGTCGTTTTTCGAAACCGAGAGTTTTCCCGCGCTCGAGAGTATCTTTCTAACTAACCGAGCCTCGGTTTTCAATTCCGAGACTTGGACGACGTTCAGGGGTATTAATCAGATTTTCCGAGCCCAAGTTGTATTTTCGGACTCGGGACGGAAATCCGATTCGTTGGCCATTTTTCCTTTTCTTTCCTTTCTTTTCTTTTCTTTTCTTCTTTTCTTTTTCCTTCTTTTTTTTTTCCTTTCTTCCCCTGCACACGCGTGATTTCTTCTCCTGCTCACTCGTGGAAACCTGCTCTTCGCCCGTGAACTTGTGTATCTTGAACAATGAACTCGTGAAGGCTTCAGTGAAGGCTCGTGAAGAATTCCTGTGAGCTCGTGTATTCACCCGTGCATGTCGTATCTGCGCCACATCGTCTATAAACCCATCTCCAGCATGGAGCATGAACCACACACACAAACCTCACAACATTTCCTCTTCTCCTTACGTTCACGACCACCGGAAGCACTGCACCACCGACCGCCACCACACGAGATCACCAAGCCAACACGCCACACGACACCATCTCTTCTCCTCCCTCACTCGCCGCTGCAGCCACCGGGACGACCACTGTCGCGCCGCCACTTTCGCGTGTACTGACCGGGCAAACCACCACCACCACCGACCCGAGCAAGCTCACCTCCCGCCGCCACGACGCCACCCTGCCCCTGCACCAGCCGTCCGCTGCTTCCTCGCGTGCCGCCTTGCCTCGTCACGCCGCGATAGTTGCAGGTAATCCCAAGGAAGAAGACGCAACCCGTCTTCTGCAACCGGGTCGCGGGTCGGGCTGGGTTGACCCGACGGGTCCTCGGCCTGGCCCAAGACCTGTGCTGTACACGGGCCGGTCCGCACTATGCACAGGCCTGTTACTATGCACGGGCCGATACTGTTCATCCGGGCCGGTACTGTTCATATGGGCCTGGTACTGTTCACGGGCCAGCCTTTTTAAAAAAAATAAATAATAATAAAATCTGGAAAATATATTAAGGTAAATTTTTGGAAAATAATTTATAAAAGTACTCTTGGAAAATACATATGGTTAATATGAAAATTTGGGAAAGAAAATAATCAATACTTAATAGGAATAATTTGGAAAAAATATATGGGGATTATATAATCATTGGGAGATAAATACATTGTATTTTGTAGAAATAAATAGAGAAATTACCATGTTATATTATTTTCAAGAAACTAAGATAATTATAATATGAATTAAGTCCTTTGCAAAATTACTATATAGTAACTATTTTAGAAAAGATTGCATATACTGTAAAATATTTTGGAAAGTATAAACATACGTTATATTTTTAGGAAAATTATGTTATAGAAATTATATTTTTGGAAAGGTGAAATTATTTTAAGTAAATATTTTTGGAAATGTATAACTTCCTAGGAAAATTATTGTATGATAATCATATTTTTGGGAAACGATAAATACCTTCATAAAAGTATTTTGGAAAGAGATTAAATTAAGGTATTAAATACCGAGGTAATATTCGGATATACGTACGATATATTATTATCGGAAAAAGGTTTAATTATGGTAAAAAAAAAGATAATAAAGGCTATAAATCGGGATGGGTATTTCGCAGTTTTGGCATCATAGCATACCAATTATGTGCATTTATGTGTATATATTGTTTTGTGGTATAGGTTTAGATATCGGGCAGTTTCCCGAGGAGCCGGCGTCGGACCGGTCATTGCCTCCGAAGTTGAGTAACCGGCCAAGGTGAGGATGGATTTCCTTCAATATGTGCCTATATTACTCGGTAGTTGTGTTTGTTGGTTTTACACTGTTGGATGTTGCATTTGCTATGTTATGCTTCGAGATGTTTATCCCATTGTCTTGATTGTGGTCGGGATGTTTATCCCAGTATCTTGATTTGATTTTGGGATGTTTATCCCCGTACGTTGAGTTTTTGGGTATTTATCTTTGAGTCTTTTGGGATAAGAATAATGGAATGAATAATAATTTGTGATAAGGATGTCGATTCTTGGTTTTGGAGTGGGATGTCTATCCCGGTATTTTGGTTAGGGATGTTGATCCCTGTGATTTGGTTTCGATTGACGATAATATAATTGTCATGTGGTAAGTAGTGGTACGACTCGATGGTTTAAGACTATTTTGTGGTGGCCTTGACCTGGGTTACTTGTGATAAGCATGTCTATGCTTGGGATGTCTATCCCGTGATTATATTTTTGGGATGTCTATCCCTGGGATCTATTTTTGGGATGTCGATCCCTGGGTTCTCTGGATTTGGTCTGGCACCCGGAATATGTTGATAACCAGGTCTGACCCCTAGCTTATCCGTGACGGGGCCCAGAAAGATAAAATTGGAAAATGGATTTTTGTTTTAGTCTTTTCGGTTTTGGACCGGTTTTGGGTCTTGTCTTTTGGTTTGGTGTGTTTTGGTGGTTTTTGCCTGTTTTCGACTTTGAGTAATTTATAGGGTTGCATATTGATCGTCTATCCATGGTTGTGAGCACTTCGAACTCACCCCTCACCTGCGGGCTTTCATCCCGTAGGATGAGTTATTTGTGGTACAGGTTTGATGCATACCAGACAGGCTGCGGCGTTATCCCTTGGACAGGGCTCGGATCCATAGTTTGCATCAGTGTCGCATACAGTGTTTTGTGAGTTATTAAGTCTTCCGCTGTGCATTTTATTGATATTATTGGGCCATTGGGCCGGTTTTGTTATTTATGATGTTTCCTATATTGGGCTGTTGAGCCCGTGTTTCTATTGTATACACTGTATGCTGGGCTTGGTATGGTTGGGTCGTCACAGTTCTGGCACGTGTTTACTGTGTACGGCAAATACGGGTCGGGGCGTTTCAAGATGCTTCTTTATCTAGAATAAATACAGCTTTCGCCTTATCTTGACTAGATTTTAAGGTGTTTTCCAGACCATTAGTATCTAAATACAGTTGTGCTTCTAGTATCCATGACAGATAAATTCTTCAGGAAATATCTAGGACCTCAAGTTCAAATTTTGTAAGATTTGCCTTGATAATAATAATAGCTACAAGAAGTATTAAAGTAACAACAAGAAGCAGTTTTTTTAGAATTAAATACCTTAATAGATTAAAGCTTCATGCTATATTTAAGTACCACAAATATGAATTTTATATTAACAGTATTGAATTGTAATAAAAAATATTATGAGTACTTACCTCAGTTCGGTAGGTCTCGTGCTGATAACGTGTTATTAAACTGGAGGTAGAGAGATACCTTGAAGATAAACTTGGTAATAATATTTCCCATTGATTAAAGAGAATAAACTTTGGGAGAAATGATTAGAGAATGATAAAAGAAATAGAGGATGGAGAAAGGTAATGTTTTATTGTAATGATTGTGTCTGGAGTATAATATCATATCTCTATTTATACTAGAGAATGATAAAGGTTAAAGGTAGCTACATTTAATACATGGAATAAATGTATAATTCCTAACATGTATCGGTTTGGCCTTTTATGAGTTCCATACAATGTACATTCATATTCATAATAGTATGATTAATTTAGTAAGATAAAATCAAAATGATATTAGGTAAAAGAAGAAAATATTAAGATTAAGACAAATAGAATTATAGAGAGTAATGATCAAAGAGATAATCCAATTAGATGTTAAGTGTAGGAGTAAAATATTTATCGAGGACTAATTTGGATATGGTAAAAATGAGTTTTACTGAATGGTCACAATAACATTCACCATAATTTGTTTACAACAAGATAGATATTGTGAAGTGTTTTGCCTTTGTGTATGGTAGGGATAGCTGAACCTGGAATTAATTTTTTTTTTCTTGTTACAGCTGGTGCCAAACAAGAAGGCTATAAGTTTTGGCATACTAAATAAAGAGTATAAAGTGATGAGGTTTTTTTAATTTGTTTTCTGAGGGTTGCAGTTGTACTGTAACAAGTCAATATCATTTTTTTTGCCAGGAAAAACATAGCAGCTTTCATACATAGCTATAAAAGATACAAACATCCACAAAGTGATATGTTTATAGACCATACTCAGTCTTGACACAAAACTAAAAACATACCATGGCACAACAGGGTTATAATAACCAAGGGATGCATCCATGGAAAGTGCTCACACACGAACTAACCAGATTCCATCCCTTTCAACCCCTTGACACCAAACCAGATATAGAAACAACATAGAAATAACAATATGTATGGAAATAGACATAAACCATTAGTAGGATTGTAAAGTAAGTTGGGTTTGAAATCTCTGATCCACGGCAATTCCTTCCCCAACTCACCTATCCCCTGCCTAACACATAACCAAAACTCAGTAATGGCTGGACACCGGAAAAGGCTAAGAGCATTAAGGTTGAAGGTGAAGAACAATCTTAGGTGCATGCTTGCCGTGGGTGGGGGGATATCTAACAGATAGAGTGACCACTCTAGTGCAATCGCACTTTGATTATCTTGCCAAGAGAACATAGTTAAACATTGATCTTGGCCTCCGTCCAGTTCATTAAAAGTTTTCGTCATGAGACAATTTAACAAAAACCTGTTGATCACCTGATCATCGTCATCATCAGCGCCATCTCCTTCGTCGTCACTTTAGCTGGAGCCGTCACCATCACCGGAGCCAGTACCCATGGCCATCACGAATCTACCGCTACTGTTGCCGGTGCCGCCACTGCCTCTATTGCCGGAGCCACTACCCCCCATTGGCACAGATAGCAGCCCAAGGAAGGGGGGTCACACACTGGGTGCGGCTAAAACAACTTAATTTAACTGAGAAAAAACACTGGAAAGGGAGGTTGAGAATTATAGAGGGGATATTTGGAGTGAAACGCATAAAACCAGGAAATTTGGAGTTTTTTAGATCTAAAAAACTTTTGAAATTTAAAACTAGATCTAGCTAGAGGGGTGAGAATTTACTAAAGAGAATTGCTATTACTGATTACTGGAGGTATAGATAATTAGATCTGGTGGAGTATGGTTGAAATTGCCCAAGGTTGGCTTCGTATTTTTTCACCGAGGAAGAAGACGAGAGAGAAAAACACGCGCGACGCTCATTGCTATAGTTTGGACTGGAGGAGAGTTTTGGGTTACTCTTGCACGTTATGTTGCACTTAGTCAATATCATTTTTGTCCATAGAACAACAGCCTCTAGATTAGTAGAAAAGGTAGGTAAAATTGACTGTGCATCTAAACTCCATTGATCTTTGCCTTGTATCAGAAGGACTGAAATTAAACTTTCAGCTAGGTGCGTCACTATCTTTATGTTCTCGGAAACAAAAGCTGGGTGCGTCACTGCCAAGTGGAGTTATAATTGGTGAAGAGCATGAGGAACTGCAGCTTCATAATGTAAACATTGAATTTGAACATGTTCTGTCTCGTCGGGATTTTCTTGCTTGTTCCGTTTAAATCATACAGCCTTTTGAATTGTTTTCCTAGAAAACAGAAGGTCTTAATCTGCAAGAAGAAGCATATTAATCCTTCTTTGATTTTGTTTCCATTTTGCATTTTGTATTACTAGTTTTTACGCTACAATTTTGTTATTTGTAAAAAAAAAAATTGATAATTAGAAGATTTTGTAAATATTTTTTCAAATAGGTGAAATATTTCCAATATAATTTATAATTTTATAAATGAACTACAAATTATTAATATAATAATTGCTTCATATTTAGTATCAACAAAATAATTATTTCTTCTAATATTTTTTTATTGTAATTAAATTGTAATATATTAAGCATGAATACAGTTTATATGAAAAATTTTGACATTTGTAAATATTGAGCTAACATAAAATTTGAAACGTAAATTGTATGCAATAGAACACTTTTTATTTTTTTTAGTTTAACTTTCTTAAGAATTGGTTAGCTCACAAAATAACAATCAAGACAAGAAAAAAAGGATGTAAAGCAAAATAATACAATTTCGATTATTAAGCTTTAGGTGGACTCATGATTAAACTTTTGTTTTGTGTAGTTCCTTCGAGTTTAACTTTTAGTCTTGCAATCGAAGTGAAAGAACAATTAGCTATTTTTTTAAAGGCTAATATGTATATAGCCAGTTGCTGTAATATCCTGGGCAGTTTTTAAATATGTATAGCAGTCTAAGAGAACAAAATTATAATAAGAGCAAAAATTATCCAATTCCATGGAATTTCACTTATAGTAGGAGCAAAAGCTTTTTTTTGATGTAAAGTAGGAGCAAAAGTTATAACCTTAAGCTACCAATTTTTGTATATATGGAAAAAAATATTAAAAAAAAAGAAAAAGAAGAGAGTTACCAGGTGAGATATGATGATGATCTTCACCTCAATTTTTCATATATGAAAAAAAAATTAAAAAAAAAAAGAAAAAGAAGAGAGTTACCAGGTGAGATATGATGATATCTTCACCTTAATTTTTCATCTTCTTCACCTCATTCTTTCAGGAGCTTTTCCAGGAGCTTTACATCAATTTTCCAGGAGCTCTGATCACTTAGGATAGAATCAGGGCCGATCTTGAAATTTTGTGTAGGGGGCCAATTTAGGTGTTTAAGTGGGCTTTTTAATCTAAAATTTAAAGAATGGCAAAAATGAAGGCAGTAGGGATCTAGGGGGGGCCACAATTTATGTTAAAGTCATGCAAATACTGTATAAGAAAACAGAGCTAGGGGGCTTAGCCCTTGCCTACTCTTAAATAATCAGTATTGTATTTCTTCACCTCAATCTTCCATGATCTTTACCTCTTTTTTTCAGGAGCTCTGATCACTTGGGGGAACTGATTAATTGGGGTAGAATCCAAGTGAATTTAATTAGCAGCGCACTCTTAAATAATCAGTATTGCATTTGCCGTAAGTAGAATACAATTGTATTCGGTAAGTATACTCCGGGTAGAATACAATTGTTTTCGGTAAGCAACGATTCTTTCTTTAATTATAGAGAAACCAATTGTTTAAAATTGGCTTTTGTATTAGAATTAAAATTTGTAAATCAATTATTATTAATAAAATTTGTTAATATGTACCAAAAAAAATAATATTTGATTCCTTTGATATGTACCAATCGAAATAGTAGAGCGTCTACTTTCCACTTGCCAGAAGTGTCCTATTATAGCAACAAAGCAGAAAATCTCCATTGTATTTGGTAGTTGAGGCTCGTCGTGATGCCAAGGCATTGACTCTTAAATAGAATACAATTTGCCGACATTAAGAATGAAATCAGTATTGTACTCCCTCTATCTCTCTTTTATTGACGTTTTAGCAATTTAGTTTTGTCCCAAAAATATTGTCGTTTTAGGATATTTTATGAACATTAAATGAAATTTTATCCATTAAGAAAAGTTTTTTTTTGACAGTATTAAGAAAAGTTTTTTAAATGACTATTATGTCTTTAATTATAGTGGTAAAGATAAGGGTTTTTTCGTATTTCAATTTCGCAAGTTTGAGGATTCCGTGCTTTTATATATAGTATAGATATATAGATTTTTCCTGAAACGCCCCGACCCGTATTTACCGTACACAGTAAACACGTGCCGGAACTGTGACGACCCAGCCCAAATAAACCCAAGCATACAGTGTGAACAATAATAACTCAGGCCCAACGGCCCAAAATAGTAAACAACATAAATAACATATCCGGCCCAATGGCCCAATAATGGCGAAAACATGCACAGCGGAAGACTTATAA